>VDFB02105785.1:240750232-240792709 GCA_007258455.2 Sequoia sempervirens | reverse complement strand
GGTAATGCCAAATCTAAAAGAGCAAAGGAATAACAAATCTACCAATAGCAGCACATAGAAATGTAACCATGTAGTACCAAGGAACATCCACAATGATATGCACAACATGAAAATTAATAACTTGCAAGAACAACTCTCACCACAAGTCTTCACAACTCTCCCAAGTTCTCCACACCCAACAAAAGAAAAATATTAAGAACCTGCATTTCATCTCCCATGAATCATGAGTGAAAACACATGACCACAAGCTAGTGCACAACAGCTCCGACTATTCCTCAGACCAATGTAATGTGAAACCGTATGTCAAGAAGACCACCAAGACCAAAGAGAGAAAACTCTGCACAACATATACCTGTAGAACATCCTCCTACATACACTTCTAATAGCAACCTATATCAAGTATGATCTCCATCCCATCCCAAAGAGATGCCATAACAACATCCAACCCTTCAATCACCAAGATCAAGCATAACAAATGTAACATGTAAACAATCATGGATGTAAGTCTCTCAAAGAAGACCAAACTATTTCATTTCCCATTTCAGAAAATTAGCCCATATAACTATCTCCTACTAGTTCTTATCAATAAATGATATAACACAAAAGCTCAAGGAGATGTCCACCTTCCACTATGAATCCTCCAGAACCATTTAACAACAATTCAAGATCCATATCATGAAAGAAAGCATAAAACACACCTGAAAGATATAATGGGCAAATACCTCTCAGATAAACTATTGAGTAGACCAAGAGTGGGAAAAGAGAATGCTCCTCCAAGATATACAAGCCACCATGACTCATCCAAGAGCAATCTCCTCATTGGTCTCTGTTGAACTCGTGTCCAACCAAGGTGCAGGCTACTCAAACTTTCTGTTTAAAACAACACATTTCTCATCTCAAGAGAATTACAGCCTCACCTTATGCTCCCTATATCCAAGAGCACCTGCAAATGATCATCCCATGTTGAACTCCAAACTGCATTACTGCACTAACATGAAGTTCTCAAGCATATGACCAATGTACTCAAAACACAAAGAAACTATAGACCACTGTCAAAGCTCCACACATCTGAAACAAGAACTTATCATGACACCATGATCTACACATCCCCCTTAGGAGATACCATTCTCTAAGTGAATTCACCATGGTCTCAAGTGCCATGCACAATGTCAAAACTCAAGTCCATAAGCAAGAGTATACCATGACATAAAGCAAACAAACTCAAATCCAGCACACCTGTCCAGCACCACCAACACCTTAGCCAAAGAATCTAGTCATCCTCCATGGTTCCAAGATGTTGCACATCTTCAAATAGTGTCCATGCAAATATGAAAGAACCCTTTTTCAGCAACAGGATCAAAGAGCTCCTCCTATTAACATCTGCAACACTAAAGAAAAACATTCACCACCAAGTGATGAATCCAGAGTCATTGCTAAAGCTCCCACTGAACCGTGACAACTGAGATTCTCGAGCATCATGACCCAAAATCTGCTAATTTTAAAATCCTTCAGGTCCACATAGCAACATGTCCATCAAGTGGCACCAAGATCTCCAAAACAAGCAAATATTACCATCACTGTCAAAAGCTTACACAAAGCAATGTATCCAAGCTATCCATGACATCGTGATACAACATGCTATAGGTCCCTATAACTGACTATTCAAGTACTCAACACCATCCATCTTCTCATCCCAAAGCAACCACACCAATGCAAAAGTGACCACAGACAAGGCCAACTAACATATCTGCACCAACATTGCATCAACCTCATGGATATAGACAGTCCACATCTAAGTTATCTCAATGCAGCCAATGGGTAGCTAAACCACCAACCACATAACTCGAAGATCAATTCCATCGAACGTGCAAACCCATCATCACATTAGTAATCATAAACTGAGATATCAAAGAGGATAACCATGTAGACACCAAGACTCCAACACCAGATAATGACCAAATCTGATTTGCCAAACATGTCCACAATGAGCACCATAGTCAAGGAATCCACAAGCAACACCACAAGAATGTTGAGTGACAAATCACATACCAACACTATCATACAGAGAAAGAATCTCACCTCCTCATACCATGTCGAAGCACGCATGCATAACTGGAACCATCTCATCCAGCAACGCCCGAAAAGCTAGGTTCTAGAAAATAGTTTAACAACTCCACATAATCACAAGTTTTTCTTGACATGTAAAACCTACAAAACCACATAAAACATGAAAGTACAATACATCCTTAAAAAGGAATTAACAGTTCAAGAACTCCAGGCCCCCTTCAAGCCAATTTCAAAACCATCAATATGCACATGCATCCAAGAAAGAGATAGGCTATTTCAAAAGCTTTCAAACCATCTAATGATTAACTCCATAGCCTTCAGTATTCAAGGATAACAAAATACAATGCCTTCCAACACCAGGAAATACCACCCAGCATAAGCACTCTCTTCCATGACTGAGACACAACCCAATCTTCTCCATATCACCACGGAGCCTCTCACACAGACACCCAATATGAAAGCTTTGCTGCAACTCAACCAAGAAGCAAAGAAATCCACCTCATACATTAAGGTTATACCGCTGCCAAGATAACCAACTCCATCTTCACCATACTTCAAACTACATGTTGTCTCTGAATACTACAAGACTTCCACTCACCAAAGGATCAATTCATCAGCCAATTCCTCCAGATTTCCTCAAGCCTGACAGACTAAGAAATCTTCACAAGAGAAATACCCAGAACCAGCAACCAAAAGAAGGCTCTAATACCACTTGTAGGGAAAAAAAATCATCTCAGAGAAACCTCCAAGAACAGTAGTGTCTTTGGTAACTTTAATTTCAAATAGATTGCCTCAAAAACACATACAACTATGTCACAAAGCGGAATCAGACACAGTTCAATTCCCACATTAATCCTTCTGAGAGAAGTACATGTAAATTCAGTTTCAACAACTTGCATAAACAAATTCAACAAACAAAACCATTAAACATGAAAGATAGTACAAAAGATTAGAACACACAAATTTATGTGGGAAAAACCCTTTTGGGTAAAAAACCCCACACTCCAAAAGATCTGAGCCATTGTATTATTCAGCAACAAATAGAATTACAATACAATCTCAGGCTCTTAGCCCTTTTCACAGAGATTACACCTTGTTTCATTCTGGAGACAAACTGGCAGCAACCCTATTTTGTTTCCCTCTCTCTTAGCTCGGCCTCATGGCCTCGGCCTTACCAGCCTACCTCATGGCCTCAACCTTTCCATCCAGCCTCATGGCTCAACCTTCAACTAGATACAATGCATGGAAAACATACATATTCAGTTTCCAGGAATCTATTGTCCAAACCAATTCAGTTCGCTCAACCGTCGACATTATCCCACATTGGCACAGAATATTAACAATCTTTAGTTTATAAAAAAAAATCCCAAAGACTTAAGGTATCCATGAGTTAGCCCTTTTGATTACCAACTTACTCGTACACCGCATTTGACCATCACACCGAACTGTTGGTCATTCCTTGTGGTTTCCACCATGACACGTGTTCACTACTTGTGCATTTCCAGAGAATCAAGCTAGGAATCTATAATATTCTCAACAAGTCTCCCAAAATTCCAAGTGGTCCCCACATCCATCGGCATGGACCCACCAAAGTGAACACCCATTGGCGTGTCACTAAATAAGATAAGTTCATAACCACCACAAACAAGTTATGGATTTACCAATCCCCGCAACAAGCCGATACCACTCGCCTAGTCAGAGAAAACGTAAACTTCATAACTCTACAACAAAGTTCTTAAGTTACCAAAACCACTGATACAACGAAGGAGATTGGCAAGACACACTCTATTGCTAAGTCTCTTATCGAGCCTTCACATCACCCCGACCAAGTATCATTGATGTCCATCACGTGCAACTCTATCGGCAAGACTATTGCTATCGACAAGAGCTCTTACCAATTACAGACCCATAGGAAAGACCACAACCATTGGCAAGAGATCATACCAAAATTCATCACAAGAAAATCCATCGGCAAGAGTCATAGTGATATGCATTAGGAATAGCTCCATTGGCCAGAGAACCACTATTGGTAGAAAAACTAAAAACTCACAACGATAGCTCAAGTCACACCGATCACATCCATCAGCAAGACAAACTAAATGTCACACCGATAGCGGCCAGACTTCTATTGTCAAACAAAGCTTACACTGATAGTTTAGGTCACGTCAATGACCCTCATTGCCAGGACATTCCAGAGGTCACACCGATATAGTCATAAAGGAACTTTACAAGGAGAATTCAGATCGGGCTGAGGCACACCGATCTCACAGATAGTTTAGGATCACTTAAGTAGATCAGCTAGACATCTCAGTGGTCACACCGAAATAGCTCACTCAGAGGTTTAGGCCTATGGGATTGAGGCACACAATTCCAACAAAGAATGGTATTGAAGCAAGTTGAATTGTGAAGAGTTGTATGATAGTGTGACGCAAAGTGATGAAAGTAAGACACAAATCATAAGAGTAGAAGTATGTGTGAGTGAGTTGTGATAGTATTTTTCAATGTGTTGAAGGAAATGAGCTGAAGGTTCTTGTAATCCTGTGAATGTTCTTTAATTACAGTGGTGGATATTTTGTTCTCTTTTGTATCTATAGGTAGTGAGCCTCCCTGTTGGATAGTGAGTCCTTTTTGTAGGTAGTGAGCCTTTGTATTTGGACAGTGAGTCCTCTTTTGGGTAGTGAGCCCTTGGTAGTGAGCCTTTGTATTTATTTTATAATCTTTATATTGTGAGTTAATCCTCATCATGGTTTTTCCCTCATTTGGTTTTCCACGGAAAAATCTAGTGTTCATTGTGTTGATTTACTTTATGTTATTTGTGTTTCATGCTCATACTTAATAACAGAATAGTGTGGTTGAAGAATTGATAAGTGATAAAGTTTTAAGTTTGAACTTGTGTGACAATTGATTCTCCCCCCCTCTTAGTTGTCCTGCACCTATTTAACAATTGCTATCAGAGCTTTTGGCTCCTTTTGTAGAGCTTAACTACTTAAGGAACATCCAATGGTGCACAAGTTAGCGATCCCTATGTTTGATGGAATTGACTACAATGATTGGAAGGGACAGATGAGAGGATATATTATCTCTCTTGGTTTCAAGACCTAAAAGGTTGTTGAGAATAAGTATACACTTTCATCTAGTGGTGTTAATTTTGCAGATGAGATCTCTTTTTATGAAGAAAATGAGAAGGCGAAGTATGCGATTTGCAGTGGGTTATCTAAAACTGAGTGAGTTAAGGTTAATTCTTCGGATACTGCATAGTAATTCCAAAAGAAGTTGGAAGACATGTATGAAGGAAATGAAAAGGTGAAATTGACAAAGAGGCTAGCGGAAAAGCGTAGATTTGTCAACCTAAAGATGGAAGATGGTGAAGAATTTATAAGTTTCTTTCAAAGAGTTGAACTGGCAGCAAATGAAGTCATAAATCAAGTAGGAAAACTAGTAGATGAAGGTATAATCAAGCAGATCTTGATCACTTTACCAAATGTTATAGTAGCAAGATCTTTGCTATTGAAGAAATGTATGATCCTAAGAAGTATACTCTAGAAGAGTTGTCTAGCACCTTGCAAGCATTTGAAATAAGGAATTTCTAGAAAGATGACAAGATAGAAGAGAAGATAGAAACAAAATTTAAGGCTTTGAAGATTGAAGAACTAGATAGAAATGATGAATAATTGGAAGAAAACTTCACCGGGAAATTGAAGAAAGGCACCAGAAAATATAAAGGTATGTTACCCCTTTAAATGTTTCAATTGTGGTAACATTGGTCATTATGCTTTGAGATGTCCTAATAGGGCTACACATAAAAAGAACAAGGACTATAGGGATAAGGATAGGAAGGATAAGAAGTATAAGAAGCTGCACTATGTTAAGGAAGAGGCAGGTATTTCTGATGATGAATCTAAAAATGAGGTTGATGATAGTGAATGCTTATTCTTAGCTTTGGAAAGGAAATCTATATCCACTAACTGTGGAAAATCTGTCAGTAAGAAGGCTCCAGAGGTTAAGAAGAATAGGATGGAAGGTACTTTGGTTACCGCTTTTCATGCAAGACAGAATGCAATCTACTAGGTAATTGACAATGGATGTTCAAATCACATGACCGAAGATAAGAGTAAGTTCACTAAACTTGAAAAATATTATGGTGGTTTAGTCATGTTCAGTGATGATTCAGGAGCTATGATCTATGGTAAAGGTTCAATTGGTTTTGATGGAGTGCACAATATTGATGATGTATATTATGTGAAGGGTTTGAGGCATAACCTTTTGAGTGTTGGTTAGATGTGTAGCAATGGCTTTAAACTTGTGTTTCAGAACAATACCTATGAAATTAGAAAAGGATCTTGAAATGGAGATATGATTGTTGCGGGAAGAATAACTCATCAAAACATCTATCGGTTGAAGGGAGTTGATGGTCATTGTCTTTTATCTCAAATCTATGAAAGTTGGTTATGGCACCGGAGAATGAGACATGTGAACCTTGATAACCTAGTCAAGATCAGTGCTAAGGATATTGTTCGAGGACTACCTACAATCACAAGAACTACTAATGCTATTTGCAGAAGTTGTCAATTGAGGAAGCAGACAAGATGTATCTTTAAGGGAAAAGAAAATTCTACTACCAGAATGTTGGAGTTGATTCACACTGATCTCTATGGTCTGACTATGACCAGAAGCCTAAATGGATACAAGTACTTTATGTTGCTTATTGATGATTATACTTGAATGACATTTGTTTCTTTTCTCAGAGAAAAGAATCAAGCCCTGGATAGGTTTAAGGTATTCAAAGAAAGAGTGGAAAATGAAGTAAATTTGAAAATAAAATGTTTAAGATCTGATAGAGGTGGTGAATTCACTTCTAGTGAATTTAATGGATTCTGTGAGAAGCATGGCATAAAAAGATAGTTTTTTTCTCTGAGAACCCCTTAGTAGAATGGAGTAGTTGAAAGGAAAAACATGATAGTATAGGAAGCTACTAGAACTATGATGAAAGATTCCAATGTACTAGATGTATATTGGAGAGAAGTGATACATACTATTGTTTATGTTCTTAATAGAGTTCATATCAGAAACAACAACATGAAGACACCTTTTGAGTAATGGATTGGTAAGACTCCTACTGTGAAATATTTTAAGGTATTTGGAATTAGATGCTATATTAAAAGAGATGATGAAAACCTTGGAAAGTTTGATGCTAGATGTGATGAAGTAATATTTCTTGGATACTCTACTACTAGCAAGGCATGCAGATGTTTTAACAGAAGGTTGAGAAAGATCATTGAAAGTGCTAATGTGAAAGTTGATGAAGACATATGTAGACCTATTGAGATAAGTGAAGTTGAACCTGATGATCCTATTTGCAGACATGTACCTAAAGAAAATAAGGAGAAGGAAGAAGAATGGAAAGAAGAAGAAGAAGAAGAAGTCGAAGAAGAAGAAGAAGAGAGTGAACTAGAACCTGCTACTAGGACTCCTAAATATGTACAAAAAAATCATCCAGAAGATCAGATAATTAGAGATAAGAGTGAAGGTGTCAAGACAAGAAGCAAAGTTATAGCTAAGGTAAATTTGTGTTTACTTTCTAAAATAGAACCTAAATTTGTAAAAGAAGCATGTGAAGATGAAGGTTGGATGAGAGCTATGAAAGAGGAATTGCAGCAGATAGAAAAGAATTAGACATGGGAAATAGTCCTTAGACCTGTGAACAAAAATGTGATTGGCTCTAAATGGGTGTTCTGGAATAAGCTGAATGAAAATGGAGTAGTAAGGAATAAGGCAAGACTTGTATGAAAAGGATATTCACAAGTTGAAGGTATATATTTTGAAGAAGCATTTGCTCCTATGGCCAGAATGGAAGCTATCAGAATTTTTTTGGCATTTTCTGCCCACAAGGACTTCAAGGCATATCAGATGGATATTAAGTCAGCTTTTTTGAATGGTGAGTTGTAGGAAGAAGTGTACATGGAGCATTCTGAAGGGTTTTAATTGTCTGATAGACCAGACATGGTTTGTAAGTTGAAAAAGGTGTTATATGGGTTGAAGCAAGCTCCCAAATCTTGGTATGCAAGACTGGACAGATATCTAACAAAGCAAGAATTTAGCAAAGGTTTTGCTGACAATAACCTCTACTTCAAACTGCAAGGTAATAAGATGTTGATGTAGTTGTTTATGTTGATGATATCATTTTTGGTGGAAATGATGGCATGTGTAAAAATTTTGTTGAAGAGATGTAGAAATAATTTGAGATGCCTATGATTGGTGAATTGAATTTCTTCCTTGGACTACAAGTAAATCAAACTAATAAAGGGATATTTATTTCACAATCTAAGTATGTAAAAGAGTTGTTGAAAATTTTTTGGATGGAGGATTCTAAACTGGTTTGTACTCCTATGGTAACCGAATGTAAAGTGAGCAAAGATGATGAATCTGCTAAGATTAATCAGAGAAAATACAAATCCATGATTGGCAGACTATTGTACCTTACTACTACTAGACTGGATATTATGCATGCAGTGTGTTTATTTGCTAGATTTAAAGAAGATCCTAAAGAGGCACATCTTATAGCTATAAAAAGAATATTTAGATACCTTAAAGTTACACCGGATTATGGACTATGCTACCCCAAAAGTAATGATTTCACCTTGAGTGCCTATACAGATGTTGATTGGGCTAGATGTGTAGATGACCGGAAGAGTACCAATGGTGGTGCTTTCTTTCTTAGTAGAAGATTAGTTTCATGGTTGAGTAAAAAGCAAGACTTAGTTTCTTTATCTACTACAGAGGTAGAATATATTGTTGCAGCATCATGTTGCACACAAGTTTTTTGGATGAAGAAAACTTTGAAAGACATTGGTGTGGTATGTGACGATCCTATCTCTATTTTTTGTGACAATACAAATGCAATAAACATTTTGAAGAAACTAGTTATGCATTCAAGAATGAAACACATATCTATCAAGTATCATTTTCTGAGAAAAAAAGTGTTGGAGAATGAGGTTAGACTAGAGTATGTGACAACAAAGGAACAAATTACAGACATATTTACTAAGCCTCTTATGAAGGATACTTTTGAGCATATTAGGGAGATGTTGGTGGTCATTGGCCCTCCTAACTAGGTGCACATGAAGGTGCATTAGTCTAGTGATTTCACAGACTCTTCATATATCTGGACTGATAAATGGGTCTACTATGCAGGGGGAGTAGCAAAGGTTTTCGTTGTTGTATTATGGGTGTAATCCTAAGGGGGAGTAATTAGAGTTGTTGTTCTTTGCCATTGATGTCAAAGGGGGAGAGATTGGTGTAATGGGGAGAGAAAAGTCATGTGAAAAAAATTTCTCCTGGTATTGTGAAGGATAATGTTGTCTTTGATGATTTTTCACATCGTTTGTTGCCATCAATGACAAAAGGGGAGATTTTTGCAGGTATGAGCAAGTTTGGTGATGTTTTCATTGGTGTCAACACTATTCAATATGTTATAGATTGTTGAAAGGAAATAGAAAAGAGCAATGGAAAGTACTAATAAAGAGAAATTATTTGAAGGAAAGAGATTACCAAATAAATTGAAGTAGCCAAACTAAGCACCACCAAAGCAAGAGAGACACAAGAATTTAATAAGGGGAAAAAACAAGAAAAAACCCCAATATTATGAATGGAGGAAAAATGCCTAAAGAATAATACAAAGAGAGAGAGAGAGAGTTACAGCCTTAGGCTTGCTTGCTTGAGTCTTGAAGAATGAGAGGAGAGGCACCTCAATAAGTAGAGGTGAGAAGAAGGAATTAGAATGTAACTCCCAACTCAATGAATGCACCATTCATCTATGTGTGTGAAAAGTGTCACCTATTAAGGAGGTGGTTACAAATATTCCTTAATAAAGGAGTTAAAAAATAATCCATCCTCACACATGTGTGAGATGACAAAAGAAGACAAAAGACTTGTAGGGATTCCTTTGGAATATTCCTACAAGTTAATAAATAATTACAATTAAAGAATAACCTTTACCAAGTAAATATTATCTTCTAACATCGCCCCTTAAGCTTTACTTGGGGAGGTTACATCAAACCCTTCAATGGGTTGTAATCCAATATTTTTACAATGAAAGAGAAATTTATCTTTACAAAGAGCTTTGGTGAGAATATCTGCAACTTGATCTTCACCTTTACAATACAAAAGAGAAATTTGTTTGTCTTCAATTTGCTCTCTAATGAAGTGATGTTGAAGAGAAATGTGCTTGGTCCTTGCATGAAAAATTGGATTCTTTGCCAAAGCAATAGCACTTTGATTATCACAATATAAAGGAGTAGGATCCTTTTGAGGTAGACCCAAGTCTTCAAGTAATATTCTTAACCATAATGCTTCTTTAGATGCATTTGTACAACCTTTATATTCAGCTTATGTAGAACAAAGAGAAGTAGATTGTTGTTTCTTACTGTGAGCACCATAAACCTGCAAATAGCCCCTAAACTTCAACATTCATTGAAATGGGTTAGTTCATACCAAATGAAAACTTATTAATGCTCCTATGAAATAATAAATCATGCTTTAAAATGCAAACAAATCACAAGACAAACTAAGGCATATAAAACATGAAATGAATCCTATCTCATAGTGGATTGGTGCTATTGTGGAAAATAGCCCTTTCTCAATCCTTTGCTAAGCTCAATGATGAAATTGATATGAAGATATGATGAAGATGGGAAAAATTAGCTCTCAATTGAAGAGAGTAACTTTGCATGAGTTGTGGATCAAGTTGTGGAGGATTTTATCAATGGAGATGGTCTCTATTTAAAGATTCTCAGGTTGAAAGAATGCTTATGAGAGAGCAATGTGGGATAAATATTGGACAAATGATATGAGGCCACTTGTCAACTTGCCATAGGTTGAGGAATGTGCAAGTTTTAGCCAATGTGCCCAAGAGGGGAAATTTCAAATTTGAATTTGTGAATTAAATGTTGAGAGGGGGACATGAAAGAGAATTTATTGCAATGTTGGAAGGGACAAGTCAACTTGTCTTGATTTTCAAACTTGAGGGAATATTCTATTTTTATGCAAGTTGAAAGAAAATAAGGATTTTAATAAATCAATAAATTGATTTATTTGTGCAAGTGGGAAAAGCTAGAGGATGTGATGGGTGGTTAGGTTAGGTTAATCAGGATTAGATTAGCTTAGATGATGATTAGGTGATTTTGACCCCTTTGACTTGAATATTTTGATTTATTTAAATCAAAAAGGGATGAAGTGATCTTAGACTTAATTAAATAAAGGATTGATTTATTTAATCAAGGAGGGTCATGTTAGGATGAAGTTGATTTATTTAATTTAAGTTGGTGACTTTAGGAGATTGATAAATAAACTTGATTAAATGACAAGCGAATATGATTATGATGTCAATTTCATGTGTCTACATTTTGCCCCTCTTTGAAGCAATGTACTTGTTGCGTTGGTTCAAAGAATAAACTTGCCGCGATCAAAATTCAAAACATTTCTAATTTTCGGATGCCCCAGTGGAAAGAAGTACACTGGTACATTGCCCCCTCGAGAGATCAAGTGAAAAGATTCAATTTAAGGGTCGGTCTCACAATAAAGAGGTTCAAAATGGATGGTTATGGATGATGATGCAAATGAGATGATTTTAAGATGCTTAGAATAACAAATCTATATTATCTTAAACAACTTAAATGATGATATGATGTGATGATGGATGAGATGGATGATGTGATATGCTGTGATTATGCAAATGTATGATTTATACAAATATATGATTTATGAGATGCTTAGACTAACAAATCTATATTATGATGATGAACATGCATGTTAGATGATATGCAGGATATTGATGGTTTGTGGATGCAAGATGGATGCACTATTGATGATGATTAACTATTCATGATGTGATGTTAGTGCGGAAAATAAGAAATTAGATGATGACAAGAGGATCCAACAAGCCAACTTTATGAGAGATGATGATGATGATAGATGATGATGATTTGCTTATCAAGGATTGTGACTTTAAAAGGACTACTTACCTTATGTTTGATAACACACATAGATACGATGCATCAAGTTATAAAGAACCAGGATGGCGTTGTACTTAGTGTGATGAACTTTGACTCAACAAACAGATAGGAGTATTCTTATTCACAATTGACATATGGAAACCTTGATAGGATGTACCTAACAAAGCAAGTATTTGCCAAGTTATTTTACAAGAACGTCCAACAAGTACAACAAAAAAAAGATAATGATCGTTGCCCCATTCCTATCTCTCTAAATCCTTCGTTCGGATATCATCGAGAGGTCCTTGGAATGAGTGCAATGAGATAAATCAAAAGAAAAGATCAAGTACACAAACAAGCCAAATGTTCTTCATACCTTGAGCCAAAGGGATGTGTTTTAATAGGATAAGAATCCAAGTGATATCCAAAATGATGCCTATTGTCGGAACGATATATCCTAGGACATGCATTGTATAGGATAATGATGGTTTGATAAGTTGATTCATAGGCTGTTAATATAGGTTGATTGACATGTTTTCAATTGATCAAGATTTTGATTTTGCATTTAAAGGTTTGTTGTTTGATTTTGATTTTATGATTGAAGCTTGCTTTTGCTGATTGTTGTGATTGTTTTTGTTTGTGTTGCCAAAGGATGAAGGTGATGATTAGTTTATTATGGATGATTGATTATCACGGGTGAAAGTGAGATGAGACAGATGGGTTTTTTTCAAATATTTGGATGTTTTTGATGTTTTGAAAATTTTTTGAGGCTGTTTTTGGGTTTTTGATTTTGCAAATGTTTTGATTTTCCAAATTTTTAAATGTTTTTGGGTTTTGATGTTTTTTTGAATGTTTTAGGATTTTTTTGTTTTTCGAATGTTTTTTGATTTTGTGTTTTTCGAATGTTTTTGGATTTTGATGTCTCTGGGGCTGATCAAAGATTAGCCTTGCCTACGTTTAAGCTCAAAGACAATGTAGTTCGGATTCCAATGTTTTTGGATTTTTCGATGTTTTGGATGTTTTTGGATTTTGATGGTTTTTTATTTTTTGAATGTTTTTGGATTTTTCACATGATTTTGACGATTTGGATATGGATGTGTTTGATGCTACTAGTGATCACTTTGGGATTTTGTTGAAGACCAAGCTAAGGTTGACTGATCGAATCGATGGGTTGATGAGGATGATAACATTGTTGAGGATACACAACAATGCAAGGATTGATTGATCAGGATTGATGACGATAGCATTGTTGAGGATGCATAAAAATGCAAGGATTGATTGATTAGGATTGATGGCGCTAACATTGTTGAGGATGCACAACAATACAAGGATAGTTTTAAGCAACACAAGGATTGAGATGACTTTTTGATTGGATTTGATTGATCATGATTGATGAAGCTTGATTTTGGAACAAAAGTTATTTGAATGATTTGATGTGACGTTTGAAGTGCAAGTTAGATGCAACTGATAGTGATTATTTTGATTGATGTTTGATGAAAGATGAAGCTTGATAAGGAACATTTTCTCGTCAAAATATGCCATGGGCTAGTGATTTGGATTCTTTCTCACAAGTGGTTTGACCAATTTGATTTTGCGTTCTCCAATGTTTGGATCACCACATAAGTTGGAGGATATAGACCAAGATTTATTCTCGAAGCAAGATGTAAATATCTACCCCCAGTGTCTAGCAATGTATGGAATGTTATCGATAGATGTCTGGATAGGTGTATGGATGTATGGATATGGATTATCTTGCAATAAGGTAAGGTGTTCAAATAAAGAATGCTTATTTGGATGATGCTTCATGGCTCAGATAATGCTGGGGTAAGATAGGATCAATGAAAATGACCCATGTCAAAATGTTTACCATAATCAAGCATAAAGTGTGTACCAAACCTTTTCAAGATCAAGATAACTTCGACTATGCATGTAGATGGATGAAAAATGGATTGGATAAATGGTTCATGGATGAATGGATTTATTATGGATAAGATGGATGGAATTCTCGATTTATTACGGATGGGATGAGGTGCTTTCACCTAAAGTGTCGCACGTAGATGCTTGATTCTACACATGACACCTGTTTACTAGGTTTTCATCATGGTACCTATCCAAAGCGCCATCGTAGTGGTTTTCACTAGAGGACGATTTTTTTTCTTTACTGTTTTCAATCCTTTTTCTGATTTTTTTGGATTTTCATAATTTTTGATTTTTTGATTTTTTTGAAAGATTTTAAGCTCATGCCGAATCACAAGGTGTTGCTGATGTAGATGCCTCTGTCATAATGTGTCATCGATATCCTTCTTGAAGAAGTTGCTTTGCTAGAACACATGCACTTGAATGTAACTTTTGGGATTCTTGATTTGCTTCATTGATACCGGAGTTGACTTTGTCTGTGTGCACACATCATGATAGAGTGCCTTCTGAATCCTTATGATGAAGGGTTGTTTCCAATACATGGTCAATGTGAGAATTGGATATCATGCGCGGAGGTGTGGATGGAGTGTGTTTAGGGATAAAAGATGGATTGGTTGACAGTTTGGAACCTTTGACTCTCTAAACTTGGAAAGATGAGCAATGATGGGTGGACACGGAATTGTGCATGGAATTAGGACCAACTGCTTGATACACTTTGTATGTCGCTTGAAAAGCCTGCTTTTGCTTTTGTGGACATCCTTGATGGATACTTTTCCCTCTTTTATTTTTCCCCATAGTTTCTTTGACTGATGGAGTTTGATAGGGATAATCTTTTTTTGTATTCTTTGGTATCCATTTGTATTTGATTTGTCTGATATGCTTCTTAGCTTCTTTTTCTTGGATAACGTCCTTTGTGCTTTGATTCAAATTTTTCCTTTGAATTTGGTCCCAATTTGTGGATGGGGTGATGGGTGGATGAAGATTCATGACGTGGATGGTTGTAGTATTGACATTAGTTTCATCATAAGGACTCTTCATGCTCCCTATGTTGGTGTTTCCTTGAGACGAAATTGCCCCCGGTATGGTAGTAGTAGTACCTTCATGCTTTGATTCCTCATGTTCCAAGAGCTCTTGTTTAGAATGAATTCTCTGATAAATGCCCACTATAGGTGACGTTGTTTTAATTTTCTACTCCACTAACTCTAAATTATATTGTTCTGTCTGACTTGTTTCTTTGAGCGGATAATGTTGGATATCTACATACCTAATGTCCTTAGTCTGAATTCAGGATATATCTGATCCTGATGTTGATAACTTAGTTTGACTGCAGGAGTTAATAACCTACTCTTTTTGTGTGATAATATCAAGAGTAAAGGAATCCTATTCTGAATGAAGATCATCTACGTGTCCATCCACAAAAAGCATCTCATGGGTAGATGGATGAGTATGTGCTACATGGATATGATCATCTTGCATAGATAGGAGAGTTTCCATTAGATTATTGTAGTATCTTGAAGATACAAATTCTTGATCTTGAATGATTTCGGAGTTGCTTTTGACATGATTTGGATCAAGTTCTTGACATGGGCCAGTTTTAAAGGATGGATTACTTACAAAGGTTTCTTGGATGTCATCTTTAGGCATGGGGAATGGCTCAATATCCTCTTGATCTTTGAGTGGACTTGGATCAAGTGTCAAGTTGAGGATTCCTTCAGTATTTGTAACCACGAGGTCAAAGGGGGTCAACATGTCTTGGAAAGGACCACTGCTAGACTTTGGTGAAAGATGTTGATCATGCTTTGGAATAAAATCTTGAGATATGTCCTCTAACTCATTAGGTGATGTAGACATTTTCAATAGGATCATTGGTCGATGGATCATGCATTATGTCGATAGGATCAAATACTCCTAACACTCCTTGAAATAAATTGCTAAAAAGTGGCTCTTGATGTATGGTGAGTTGATCATTGGATGGGGTGGAAACATCTTCAAGGTTCTTATTGATGGATAGGTTTTGAACATTGTTTTCAACAATTGTGGTGGAGAGATTGTGAATTTCTTCAACCATAGGGTCAAGTGATGTTGACATTTCTTGGATTGGATCATTGTTGGTTGGTGGATTTTGATGATGATTGAAAAGTGACTCTTGATGTATATTGATTTGATCTTTGGACGAGATAGAAACATCTTCAATGTGTTCTTTGATGGATAGATATTGATCATTGCTTTCATCAATTGTGGTGGGGAGATTGTCAATGCTATCACCAGTGGTTGAATGTTCATCGTTATCCCCAATAGTTATCATTTTTCGTGTTTGTGCTTGTGTTTTTTGGGTAGCTTGAGAGGCTTGTTGCACTTGTTGAGCTTGTTTTGCTTGTTGCGTGGCTAGATATTGTTGGATGGCCTTTTGGTAGGCCTAGTGAGCTTTTAGCGCAATGTTATATTGTCTTACTGCGTTTGGTTTTGGTGGTAGTGGTGGTGGATTTAGAATCGTGTTGGATGTAGTGATGAGTGGTTGAGATATGCTTGGAGTGATCATGAGGGTTTGAGATGTGATGGGCGCGATAGTGGTGGTTGGAATGATCAAAGTGATAGGAATGGTCAGAATGACCAAGGTGATAGATCCTTGGGAGACCATATTTTGATTTGTCAGGATTGATATTGTCATTTGATTAGATACCATCTGTTGGTGTGATGTCGATGGTATATTCAAAGGATTTGATGTGATGGATTGATTGGTGTTAGGTGGATTGATTTGGATGGAGTGATTGGTGCTAGGTAAAGGGGGAAGCCCTAAACCAAGGAATGATGTTGATATGGGTAATGGTGGTGGAGATATCTCTTGGTGCAATGACTCAACTATTTTGGTAAGTGTAGCAATTTGATCTCCCCAAATTTGATCTTGACTCCCTTGATATAGTTGATTTGGCTTTTGTTCAAGCAGATTTGGGATGCATACTTGTGGTGTTTGCATGGGATCATGGAAAAATTGATTTTGGACAATGTTCCGATTTGGGATGATGTTCGGATTTGGCATGATAGGTTGAAATTGAACATTGTTGATGTTGGGAATCACATTGCCTTGTTTTAGGTAGCTTTGATTTTGCATGGTGTTACCTTGACTTGGAATCGTTAACATCTTGTTTGGATTTTGAACAATATTCGTATGATTTGCAAACATATTTATCCCAAAGTTTTCCAGATTCATGTTTGGAAAACTTGTACTTGGGACATTCTCATTTGGCATGTAGGGATTTGGTGGGATGACATTGTTCGGTTAGTGGATTTGTAGGTTTGGACTTGGATTTAAATCTACCATTGGGAAAGGTGTCTCAAACTTTGATTTGGGCATACTCACATTTGTTGTACTATTGACATTTGTCGAAGGTAATGATCCCATGTATAGTTTGTATAGATGTGGGTGTTGATAATCAATTGGCGTTGTAAGGATTTGATAGCTTAGTTGACTTGGATTACTCATGATGTATGGATCAAGTTTATATTCCATGTTCCTCTTGTGCTTTGACCTTGTTGCAAAAGTGACCTCTAAGGTTCTTAGGACCAATGACAAGATGAAGGATGAAAAGGGGAAATGATATGAGTGTTGAACGTTTAGGGAATTTGGATCAATGCTAGACTTAGGGTTTGATTTTGATTGGTTTGATTTGGGTAATGAACTTTGTAAACCCTAAGATGTAATATGTTATCTTAGGATGAACTTGTTCAAAGGATTGCTGATTTAATTAAATGTATGAGAAAGGATGCATTCCCACACACCTAGCTAAACAAATGATTTTGATTTGATTTAAGGATGTACCTAGGTCTAGATAATGATGTTTCAAAAGCCCTAAAGTTGTTTGTGAGATGAAGATGATAAATTTTTGAGATAGATGAAGTGTTTGATTTGATCCTAAATGAACCTATAGAAGGACTTGTTTACAAGACCAAGATAGTGAAGAACATGCCTTTCTCTAAAAGTAATTCAAAATCAAAAGATCAATGTTTGCATGAAAACCATATGACCAATAGATACCAAGCACATGTGGGGGTCCAATTGATTTAATCTTTGCTTAATGGATTCTTTTTATCACAAACACTTCTTGATTATGTTTTCAACTGAATGTCCAATGTCCTAATTTCCTTTTATCCCACAAAATGCATTATGCAGAATTTGAGGAAATCAAGGCAAAGGTTTCCTAAAGTTGACTTTAGTAGGAGAAAATTGAGATGAAATCCAAATGCTTAGAAGCCTCTAAGGATATGAATCCCAAGGGCAAGCAATAACAAGTGAATTTGTTCAAGGATATTTGCTTCTCCAAAAGGGTTTGCAATTTTGATGATTCGTTGAATGTTGGTTTCGATGTTTTGGATACAAGCACTATGTTTTCAAACCACAAGCAATATGACATCCTAGCTCAATTGGTACATTTTTCTTAGTGGGATTTCCTCATGCCCTTCGTAGAAGAAGAGATGATTTTACATGCAACCAAGGAAAAAATATAAAGGTATGTTAAGAATGAAGTATTAACCTCTATATTTTAACCAAGATCGGACATGGAAAGTAACTTCTTGGAATCTAAGTTCCAATGTACCACTTTGATAAACTCACTCAATGGATCAGTTGGTCACTACAAAACAAGGGTTCTATTTCATACTTTCCGTTCGTGGAGATTGACCCATACGGCAAGAGTCCCCTTTCGGATCCATCTTGTCAGAATCAACCACGTGATATTGGTGTTTACTCCAATACCCACATTTATATCCCAGTTGGAAATACTCTTGGCTTTAGAGTGTTACCGATTGAGCCGTTCCCTTGGGTGAGTACTTTTTCCCCAAGGCAGGCCCTCTAGGATAAACAAAAGCGATTAAAGACAAAATTCATAACTCGATCAATCTTTGATGGCAACAAAGAGAGAGAATATACGTGATAATGCCCCCACTCACACTCACACAAGATCTTGTTCAATTTTAAACCCAAATCGAAGTGTGGAGGCAATCTTTTATGCAACTTAATGTCATCAAAAATACTTTTGGTTCTCAAGATCACCGTGAAGTGTGAGAGAAGTGCATACGCCTTTTTAGATGAGATTACTTTGAATAAGAGATTACGAAACATGAAAAACACATGTTCATTTTAAGCCTCAAAGCAATGATGAATTCATTTTAAAGCACCAAACGAAATATGAGTTAGCCTAAAACAGAAAATTAAAGCATACGAAAAACTCTCCAAGCATTTTGAAATGTTCGTTTTAAAAACCAAAGATGAGTTGGCATGAAACAGAAAATTAAGGCATGAAATGGAAGCCCTTAAGCATTGAAAAACGCTTTGTGAGTTTCAAATTTTGATGCTCAATTCTTCTCCTCCAAGTTTGCTTTCATTTTCGCTCAACTCCAATGCTTGATTCCAATGTCGATTTCACCTTTACCTTTTGTTTTTCTTTGTTTTCCTTCGTTTTCACCTTTTACGCTTTCTTTAACACCTTGTTTTCCTTGTACCTCATTTTTCCTTTGTTTCCCTATTCCATATCACAAATAATATTTATTTCAATGTTAGAAGAGGAAAGGAAATTTGACACTTGATATTTATTTGCAAAACAATTGAAAAAAGAATTCATCTATTAGAACTTTATACCACCAAACTATAAAACCATATAAAATGATAACCGTATGAATAGAAAACAAGGTTGTAATTATGATCATATGTAACACCAAAGCATTTGTATTAGATATTTAATGTGTGCAGCTGAGTAGATGATCTGACATGCCACAAAGCAAAAAGAAGAAAAACAATTTCAACTTTATGAGCAAGGAGGATAGGTACATTTAATGGGTCAAGCACTGCAAGAAAGTCAAAAACAAGATTGACCACATTAAAATCAATGTTCACCAAATCTTCATGATGGAAAGCAATTTCTAACTTTTTAATTTGGTCCCCATATGTCGCCATTTCAGATTTTCTACCAAAACCAAATGCAAATAAGGACATCTTCATAAGACATGCATGGTGCCTGAATACGCATTAACCATATACATTAGGTAACTACCATAAATATATGCTTTTATTAAATAGGGACTTTCATGACTGGGTAGAAATTTTCAAACACTTTCTATCATTGCTTGGAAAATATTAAATGTAGCAATATTTATGTTCGTAGAAAAGATAACTGTAGGCTATGATTACTTCCCAAAATCATTAATTCTTGCGGCGATATGCACCAATCACAATCACACCTAAGAAGGGAAATCGTAGGCCTAGATTATGTCTTAAATGAAATACAGCATCTTCATAAGTAGTCACGCCTCCTTATCTATTGTATCTACTGTCACTTAAGATTGATTGATTTCAAGCGATTTAATGCAGATCCTCAATCTCATGTTAAAAAAGCAAGGAAATGTCTCAAATGTTTCAACACAAGCATAGACTGTCTTACAACGGTGCAAATTGAAAGATTTTCAATCATTCCAAGAAAAATGCGCACCAGATTAATAGAAACTTTCAGACATATGTGATTAGCAGACGTAAAGCCAACTTCAAAAAAAAAAACTTTTTAGAAAAGGTGCTAAGACTATTTTCAAGCAAAGGCAATTGGCAGGTGTAGAGGCTAACAATCATAAATGTTAAAGGAGACTCCAATCAAATACATTTATGAAATAGGCTTCAAACTCATGCATGCAACTTGTTCCAAAATCGTGCCTAAAAGAGAACTTCGAACTCCATGCAAATGGTGGGTGATTGTAACTTTGAAAACATCTTAAGCACACTGATGTTTCTCCCTACCGTATGATTCTAGGTGGCTGTGAGCTATAAATGGATGTAAATATAGTTATCCATTGTGTCTACTCATACTCTTCTCACCACTCACTTTACTAACAAAGCTCTCACCACATAATTCCCTTCCAATATAGTCTAATTAATGTCTGCTAACAAGGACAACCGTAATGGGATACCACGCCCTCTAATGGACCTACAGGATCTAGGAATATGATTATTGTAATTGGTTACAATGGTTACAGGAAGGAACGCAATTTATAGCTTTATAAGCTACATGCCAAGCCTTCATTTCAAAGCAGTATTTTATTTTCCTGTGCCAAGATGGAGGATGCACATTTGTTCAAAAAAGAATGCTTCTAAGGAAAACTTAAAACATGTCTGATTTGATGGTGAATGTCACCCTCTGGGAATCTGGGCAATACACAAAGATAATAATCAGAAAATGTTCCTGTTAGCAGTATTGCTCTAAAATTGGCGATAAAAAGTATGAACATTCAATAGCCATTTCCTTGATCGGCAGGAGTTTACATTGTGGAAAGTAGCACGTAGTGAAGCATCTTGAAATTGGTCAAAAAATAATCTAACACCACTCCCTTTTGGTGTTTCCTTACTTTCCTCTTGTTATAAGCGGTATTGTCATCTATTTCAAAGAAAGCAGCTTAAGAAATACCATTTGGTAACAAAAAAATAAAGGACATTGAGGAGTGGGGTCGCGGCTTACAGAAAAGACTAAAGAATGAGTGGAGTGAGTACTCAGAGAGAGCAGAGAGAAGGCGTGAAAGCTGTCTAACAAAATGCCTCAAGAATACAGTTTCCTAAAATGGCCCAAGTCTAAACTTTCAAGCAAATGACCCTTGCAAATTGTTTATTAGAAACAGAAAAAATAGACAAAGCACGTGAAAGGACTTTTTAGAAGCTTTCAAGATCTCAAACATAACAAAGTCCTCCTTGTGAAATTGTGATCAAAGCATACCAAACAAAGATTACACACAACAATAATGATCAAAAGTGTACTAAATTATTATTTCCTCCACAAATATCATTCTTACTATTGTAAATTACAGACAATTCTAGTTTAAAAAAGAACAAGTGTAAAAAGCAAGTGTATTATCGAACATAATATCAGTAGACAAAGTAATCAAACAGATTGATAACGGTTTATTCTACAACTTGAAAAGGAATTCTACAACTACTTTGAGGCCTAGAAAATACGAGGCCCTCCTTCTAGCGCCAAAATGTGAACCTAGATCCTAATACCTGCAAGAACACAACAAATGAACACATTAATAAGATCAAATGTAAGTTAGAATAGAGGTTCCCCATAAAATCCATTTAACCATATTCAAAATAGAAATAAAACAAGAACACAATGAAAGAAGATGAAAATAAGCTAAATCCTATTGAGAACATGAAAACTCTTGATCTTATGGGGGAGTTGGTGCCAATTTGATGTGGAAATTGGCCCTTTCCCAACTCCTTTGCAAGATTTTATAATGAATGGTGATGGTGATCCACTTTGTTGAAGATTGAAGTGTGCTCCATGATAATAAAAAAAAAAACCTTCATAACCTAGCTATGGATTCAAAAGTATGGATGAAGATTGCTCTAAATTTGAGTATAGTAAGTTTACTCAATTGGTGGATGGATAAAATGAAGGATGAGATCTTCATTTATAGAATGCTAAGATGGATGAATGCCAAAAATGAAGCAATGTGGGACTAACATTAAACCAATGGCAAGGTGCCACTTGTCAACATTTGATAGGATGAAGGTTGAGCACATTTTGATCCATGTGCAAGTTTGAAATTTGAATTTGATGAGATGACATGTTTAGGGGGGATGAAAGATGAGTTAAATGCCAAGTGGGAGACATGTAAGAGACAATGTAAGAGCTTTAAATGTTTTGTTGGATGGACAGGTCTATTTGGGGGGAGATTTCAAACTTGGAGGAATATTCCCTTTTTGATGCCATTTTGAAAGTAAATAGAGAATTATTAAATCAAATAAATGATTTAATTTTGCAAGTTGCAAAAACTAGAGGATTGGAGTGATTAGGATTAGCATTACTCATTATTTAATTAATTTAAATGATGTTAGTTGATTTGACCATTTGGCTTAGATTTTAGGATTTAAATAACTCAAAATGAGAAGAGAAAGTTTTAGACTTAGTTAAATAAATATTTTTGATTTATTTAACCAAAGGGGATGATGTTAGATTAAATTAGATAAATGTTTGATTTATTTAATTTAATTAGATGAAATTTAGAGATTTAATCAAATAATATGGATTTTTTAATTAAATCAAAGATAGGAAGATGAAGTGACCTAGCTAATTACACGGAGATGATGATTTAATTAAATCGAGGGATTTATTTAATTAAAAGGGGAATTATGATGAATTTAATCAAATAAGGCTTATTCGATTAAATGGTTAGATAGAGGGATAATTCAGGATGAGGCGATGTTAGTAGATCAGGATCAAGTGTGTAGAGCAGCAAATTAAAACAACGTCACCTACGGTGGGCATTTATCATAGAATGCATTCTAAACAAGAGCTCTTGGAACATGAGGAATCAAAGCATGAAGGTACTACTACTACCATACTGAGGGAAACTTTGTCTCAAGCAAATGTCAACATAGGGAGCACGAAGAGTCCTTATGATCAAACTAGTGTCAATACTACAACCATCCATGTCATGAATCTTCATCCACCCATCACCCCATCCACAAATTGGGACCAACTTCGAAGGAAAAATTTGAATCAAAGCACAAAGGACATTATCAAAGCAAAAGAAGCTAAGAAGCATATCAAACAAATCAAAAACAAATGGATACCAAAGAATACAAAAAAATATTATCCCTATCAAACTCCATCAGTCAAAGAAACTATGGGGCAAAATAAAAGAGGGAAAATTATCCATCAAGGATGTCCACAAAAGCAAAAGCAGGCTTTTCAAGCGACATACAAAGTGTATCAAGCAGTTGGTCCTAATTCCATGCACACTTTCATGTCCACCCATCATTGCTCATCTTCCCAAGTTTGGAGAGTCAAAGGTTCCAAACTGTCAACCAATCCATCTTTTATCCCTAAACACACTCCATCCACACCTTCGCGCATGATATCCAATTCTCACATTGACCATGTATTGGAAATGACCCTTCATCATAAGGATTCAAAAGGCACTCTATCGCGATGTGTGCACAAAGACAAAGTCAACTCCGGTATCAATGAAGAAAATCAAGAATCCCAAAAGTTACATTCAAGTGCACGTGTTCTAGCAAAGCAGCTTCTTCAAGCAGGATATCAATGGCACATTATGACAGGGGCATCTACATCAGCAACACCTTGTGATTTGGCATGAGCTTAAAATATTTCAAGCACCATATGTGAGCACCGTAAACCTGCAAATAGCCCCTAAACTTCAACATTCATTGAAATGGGTTAGTTCATACCAAATGCAAACTTATTAGTACTCCTATGAAATAATAAATCATGCTTTAAAATGCAAACAAATCACAAGACAAACTAAGGCATATAAAACATGAAATGAATCCTATCTCATAGTGGATTGGTGCTATTGTGGAAAATAGCCCTTTCCAAATCCTTTGCTAAGTTCAATGATGAAATTGATATGAAGATATTATGAAGATGGGAAAAATTAGCTCTCAATTGAAGAGAGTAACTTTGCATGAGTTGTGGATCAAGTTGTGGAGGATTTTATCAATGGAGATAGTCTCTATTTAAAGATTCTCAAGTTGAAAGAATGCTCATGAGAGAGCAATGTGGGATAAATATTGGACAAATGAGATGAGGCCACTTGTCAACTTGCCATAGGTTGAGGAATGTGCAAGTTTTGGCCAATGTGCCCAAGAGGGGGAAATTTCAAATTTGAATTTGTGAATTAAATGTTGAGAGGGGGACATGAAAGAGAGAATTTATTGCAATGTTGGAAGGGACAAGTCAACTTGTCTTGATTTTCAAACTTGAGGGAATATTCTATTTTTATGCCAAGTTGAAAGAAAATAAGGATTTTAATAAATCAATAAATTGATTTATTTGTGCAAGTGGGAAAAGCTAGAGGATGTGATGGGTGGTTAGGTTAGGTTAATCAGGATTAGATTAGCTTAGATGATGATTAGGTGATTTGACCCCTTTGACTTGAATATTTTGATTTATTTAAATCAAAAAGGGATGAAAGGTGATCTTAGACTTAATTAAATAAAGGATTGATTTATTTAATCAAGGAGGGTCATGTTAGGATGAAGTTGATTTATTTAATTTAAGTTGGTGACTTTAGGATATTGATAAATAAACTTGATTAAATGACGAGCGAATATGATTATGATGTCAATTTCATGTGTCTACACTTACTATTCCATGAGATTGCACCTGATCCAACAAAGAAACAATAACCACAAGTGGATCTCCCATCATTCGGATCACCTCCTAAATCTGAATTAGTATAACCCTTTAAAGAAAAATCACAATTTGTATCATAAAAAAGATCAAGATTAAGAGTACCTTTAACATATTTTAAAAAAAAAATTGCAACTTTAAAATGAGTTTGTTGTGGTTTAGACATAAATCTAGAAACTAAACCAACACTATAAGAAATATCAAGCCAAGTAAGAGTTAGATAATTCAAACTTCCTACTAATTGCCTATATAAAGTAGGATGATCAACAAAAGGAGTTTCCATATCAACCATTAATTTAGTTCCTAATTCACAAGGAATAGAAACACAATTTGCATCAATCATTTTAAATCTATCTACGAGATCTTGAGCATATTTATGTTGAGAAAGAAAAAATACCTTTAGGTGTTTGCCAAATTTGCATACCCAAAAAAAAGTAATAGGCCTAATCAATTATTTGAAATTGTTGATTGAGTTGAGACTTAACATCACTAATCAAATTTTTAGAACTAGACTTGTGATAATTAAATCATCAACCTATAAAATAATAATCACAATATCATTGTCACTATGCTTAATATATAAATTTGGACCATATGCATGAAACAAGATTCTTACCTTGAGGTAAGGGAACTAAATCCCAAGTATTATTAGCAATTAAAGTATCATATTCTTCTTGCATAGCTAATATAAGAGTAATCCAATGTAGATAAAATAACCTTAAGCCTTGAATAAGAGTTCCAAAACAAATTGTAGCACAAATCATAGCTTATAGCCAAAATTATAAAATGTCAATATATAAACATAGCAATAATAGTTCTAGGTTTCCTCTCACTACATTATTTGTTGTATTGTAAAGGGAAATTGTATCAAGATTAATAATAAAGGACTTTGAAAATTAGTCCTAAAGATGGTTTTAAAAAACCATAGTGCCTTAGTAAAAAAAAAATCAATATCAAAAGTCCTAATAATGGTATAAAAACCATATTGCCTTCAATAAAATAATGAAACATAAAAGTTTCAAGAACTTGATCCCCATCAATTAAGAAAATAGATCTAAGTTCATCATAAATAAGTAAGTGCATACCATCAAAGTGGATGGAAATATTTTCCATGGGTCCCCAAAAAAACTCCAATGAGACTTGATAAAATATATGATTCATTATAGATAGGGCTCCCTATGCAACATTACTGCAAATGTGACTAGCACATAAAATATATATGTAAAGGCTCCATTGAGACTTGATAAAGTGATTAATTTGCAAAACATATATAGATGGAATAAATCCATCAAGAAGGAAAATACTCCAATGAGCTTTTAATTTTCAAAAATATATAGATGAAATAAATCCATCAAAATGACAAATTTACCAATAAGGCACAATATCAAACTAATGAGAAAATAAAATATCAAATTCCCTTTATCAAAACAACATAATTATAGTTGAGAAGAAAACACTAGGTTTTTTTTTTTAAATATTGTAATAGATCAAGACTTAGGTAGAGAGAATGATAATTTCTCAAGCCACAAATCAAGCCGCCTTAAGTTATAAAAAAATATTAAAAAAAAAATGTGATGGAATAATGGGAAATGCATACTATGAAGAGAAGAATTATTAAGTATAATAAGTCATTAAGATGATACTCATGCATTCATGACTACGTGAATATCCCCTTTTCATATTCCAAATATAATTGAGTAAAACAGGTACACTATTATTGGGTTGATCAAGTCCAATAATAAAGTACATGTATAGTTATTTTAAAAGGAATTTTTTAAGAAATGCCTATTAAAAGGAAATTTTAAAAAATGTCTAAAAAAAAATAGTCCATTGAGAAATTTAAAAAAAATCTTAAAATGCCTTATGCAAATTTATTTATTTATTTATCCTTTTTAAAAAAGGTCTAATTACTTAGACAAAATAAAAGAAAAAGAAAGAGATAAAAGCTCCACCAAAATATTGAATAGATATACATAAGCATAATTCTTTTCCGAAATAGAAAAAAGATAAGTGCATTTTATACAAGCATGTTAATTTCCATTGACACAGTACGTAAGAATGTAACTCAAGCAAAATAAACTTAAAGGTTAACATAAAATTAAAGGTTAACAATATGGTAGGACATGAACTTTCTATTTTTTTTGTTCATCTTTGGATGTAGATGGATCAGTTTCGATTGTAGCAACATCCAAAAGATGTTTAAAATGAAAAATAAAAGAGATATGAGTTTTCCAAGAATGATTTTTAGAAGAATTCAACTTAATTTCAGAAATTAAAGTAGACATGATTGTAATAAAAAATTCACAACTTTATGAGAAAAATAACTATTGTAAATATTTGCTTTAAAAAAAAAATTCCTCTTGATCAAATTAAATCTTAAAAAAAGCCTCTTTTAAAAAAGAATTATTTAGAACAAAACAAGCCTCTTTAGATAAATTTTAAAAAAATAATCTCCTTTTCATATAATTCTTAAAACTTAAAAAATCCTTATTAATAATTAATTAAAAACTTCAAAAAATTAAATTGAATTGTTTTAAATAAAATAAAATCTTAAAAATTTAATACCTTTACTTTAAATGGAGTATTTAAAAAAAAACTCATAAAATAAATTATTTAAAAAAGCTTTTTATAAATATAAGGATTCTTTTTCTAAAGAATAAAAATATACTTTCTTAAAACAACGATAAGAGAAAAAAGAAACTTTATACTCAAAGAAGGTTTTTTTATTTCATGCTTTTAAAGGGCAAAAAGAAAGAAATCAACATTTTAAAAAGTGAGTGCATAAAGAAAGAGCGGTTTGAGGGCAGTTAAGGAAATTTAAAATGGATGTAAAATAAAATAAAATGGAATGAAATTTTTAAAGTTTGAAATTTAACAAGTTGTAAAAGAACTTTTGTTTCTTTTTAAGAAAATAGACAGAGATAAAAGGGCAGGCACAATAAATTGAAGTAGCAAATTTTATTAAAAGAATTTAATAATATTTATTTTTAAGCAACAGATACAATGTTTTGCACAGGGACTACAGCAAGAGCCAGACTAAGGCTGCAACAAGAGGAACAACAGATGCTAAGCTGCAACAGGAGGAGCTATGATGTTAGTTGTATTTATTATTAAAAAAATAGAGGTTATAACAGTGATAGAGCAGGAGCAGCAACCAAAGAAATAAGGTTTTCTTTATTATTATTATTATTATTTTGCAGAGAAGGGAAAGAAGAGTACAACTGTATGCAAAGGTGAAAGAAGGATTTGCAATGGTGGAAACTTACAAACAGTAAGCAAAGGAGATGGCCACAAAGAGGGTTGAAGCCCTATTTTATTATTGTTTTTGTATTTATCAGTATTAAAAAAAGAGATTATAACATTGAATGATTTAAAAAATAATAATTGTTTTTTTAAATTTAATCTGTTATACAGATTTAAAAGAAAAAATAATGAATTTTGTACATATTTAGTATACGGATATGAATAAATTGTAGAGATTTTATTTTTTTAAATGATTTTTATAGAAATTTGAACATGCAACTATGGAGAAATTTTCTACAGAATTGCAAAAAAGAAGATTAGCCTTTTTCTAAAAAGAATTTTTGAACTAGGTTAGATCCCTAAAAAAAAATTGTTTTTTTTTCACAAAATGTAAAATATAGAAATTTTTTTACAGATTTAGCTTGATATTGTAAAAAAAATTACAGGTCTAAAAAAAATGAAATATAACCCTTTATTTGAGGGTTTCTAAATTTTTTCCAAAAATCTAAATATGCATGCAAATTATAAAGATTTGTTTTCATATTTAAATTGATATTTAGCAAAACACTTAGAAAACTTTATACAAAATATTTGAAATTTGAAATAAAAAAAACTTAGAAATGAAATCCTACACAAGAAAAATAGGTTAGAAGACAAAAACAACCAAGATTAGACACTTTTCTCTTCTTCTCCTCTTTGAGAGTGTCTCCAATGGTGTGCTTAAAAATCTGGTAAACCTTCAACAATGTAGCTCACAAAGTATTAATAATACCAAGCTCTAATACCATGAAAGGAAATAGAAAAGAGCAATGGAAAGTACTAATAAAGAGCAATTGTTTGAAGGAAAGAGATTACCAAATAAATTGAAGTAGCCAAACCAAGCACCACCAAAGCAAGAGAGACACAAGAATTTGATAAGGGGAAAAAACAAGAAAAAACCCCAATATTATGAATGGAGGAAAAATGCCTAAAGAATAATACAAAGAGAGAAAGAGAGAGAGAGTTACAGCCTTAGGCTTGCTTGCTTGAGTCTTGAAGAATGAGAGGAGAGGCACCTCAATAAGTAGAGGTGAGAAGAAGGAATTAGAATGTAATTCCCAACTCAATGAATGCCACCATTCATCTATGTGTGTGCAAAGTGTCACCTCTTAAGGAGGTGGTTACAAATATTTCTTAATAAAGGAATTAAAAAATAAGTCATCCTCACACATGTGTGAGATGAAAAAAAAAGACAAAAGACTTGTAGGGATTCCTTTGGAATATTCCTACAAGTTAATAAATAATTACAATTAAAGAATAACCTTTACCAAGTAAAGATTAATCTTCTAACAATTGTACATGTATAGTTGATATTTTGTTGAGATGTTGTGAGTACATGGAGCTATCTTATATGGTTGTAGATGTGTTGTTTTGATAAGTTTCCAAGTGCTTCTGAGAAAATTAATAAAGAAGAGAAGTCAAAGTGATGAATGCATTTAGATTGTACTCTGGTATCTGCTCTGCATTTATCTTCTATTGATCATATGCTTGTGTGGATTTGAAGGCTTGTTAATGAGGATTTAGTGGTGATATATCCTGATTTTTAGCTTTTGGTGTCATGGTGTTTGAAAACTACGCTCATGGGTATGTGAAATGCTCTGGTAGAGTTGGTCTTCTATGGCCTTGGGGAACTAGTTTTTCTCCATAGTTCTTTGATGCTTCATTTCAGATCTTATAGATCTGGGATATTTCTTGTGAAGGTCTTTTCCATGCTCTAGTGAAGAAGGTTGAAGTTTGGTAATCTAGAATTCATGTTTCTATATTCCAAGTACAAGTTTGCATAGTTTGGATGATCTGGTGAAAGGAATTTAGTGTATGAAGTATATTGTTTTGTTGTAGATGTATCTAAATAAGTCTAAGATGAAGTATTGTGCATATGGAAGTGTGTTGAGGTGTTTGGGTGTCATCTTCTTGTTAGGAAGTGTGTGCATCAATGTTCTTTTGTGTTTTCATTAGGTTTGGACGACCTGGTGTTTACACTTCATTCAAAGAATAAAATTTAATTGAGGATGCATGTAGAAGTTTCAAGAAAATAATTTTATTGGTCCTCTTATTCCTTTCCACCGCGGGAATTTTGAGTTGCCAACCTAATTTGAATTTATGAAATGGGTTATTTTATGGCCAACCTTGGTAAATGCTTCTAAGGTTAAGAATGGTATAAAAGCAAGTTGAATTATGAAGATTTGTATGACAGTGTGATGCAAAGTGATGAAAGTAAGCCACAAATCATAAGAGAAGTGTGTGTGAGTGAGTTGTGATAGAAGTTTTTAGTGTGCTGAAGACAGTGAGCTAAAGGTTTCTGCAATCTTGTGAATGTGCTTTAATTGTAGTGGTGGATCTTTTGTTCTCTTTTGTATCTATAGGCAGTGAGCCTCCTTGTTGGACAGTGAGTCCTTTTTGTAGGAAGTGAGCCTTTGTATTTGGACAGTGAGTCCTCTTTTGGGCAGTGATCCCTTGGAAATGAGCCTTTGTATTCAATTTATAATCTTTATATTGTGAGTTAACCCTCACTGTGTTTTTCCCTCATTGGGTTTTTCACGTAAAAATATGGTGTTCATTGTGTTAATTTACTTTCTATTATTTGTGTTTCATGCTCATACTTAATAACAAAATAGTGTGGTTGAAGAATTGATAAATGATTAAGTTTTAAGTTTGAACTTGTGTGACAACTGATTCACCCACCCTCTCATTTGTCATGTGCCTGTTTAACACCATGGTCCATCGTGCCACGAACATCACAATATACTTAGAATGAAAAATCTACATGATCACAATAGAAAAGATGCTTAGAATAGAAAATCTATATTATTCTAAACAACCTAAATGATGATGAAATGGTAATGCAAATTAGGAAAGATGCTTAGAATAACAAATCTATATTATTTTTAAATAACCTAAATAATGAACCAAGTTAGCAAATAAACAATATCAAAATGTGATGAACAATATCATACTTGTCCCATACAACAAATGATCCACTACTCAAGTGTGTCTAAAGGGTCATCTCTTACCTTCAGAGTATCGAGTAATGCTTCATGATCAACACTACTAATCATCCATAGTTCCTTTGTTTTTGGTCTAGCATGATAGCTCAATAACTTAACATTTGTTTCTATAACAAGCTGTGAATACATGAGAATGGTTTTGTGCTTCTCATAGTCTTCAAATGCAGGTATTTCGTTCTTTCTAATCATATATGTTCACAACCTTGTTTCAAAAATAACAACTAAACCTATATGATCATAATTTTTTTATCAACTAAATATACGTAGAATAACAAATCTATACTATTCTAAACAACCTAAAGGATGATGAAATGGTAATGGAAACTAGAAAAGATGCTTAGAATAACAAATCTATATCATTCTATACAACCTAAATGATGATGAAATGGTAATGAAACCAAGTTCTAGAAACAACAACTGAACCTGTAGGATACATGAACCCATCATCAATTGTGTTATCTTTTTCTTTCCATGTAGACACCATGTCAACCAATATTTTGATCCCTCTTCATTCCCTTGCGATGCTACAATTGCATAGACACATGTCCTGACTAGATACAAGATCTGAAAGATGGTTGTAGTCAAGTGAAATTTCCATTTCATCTTCTAAAGAGGATTGTGCTATAGATAAAGGGGTAGGTATTTTGGAATCCATGTATATACCCACTCACTTGACTCACATTGATCCCAATCACATTGAATATAATTCTAACAAAAATAAGCCAACTCATATGTCCATATGATCCATGCACCTACATCTTGTTGGAAAAATGAAGAACATCTCATTTTTCTACTTTGTATTGTCATTGATGTCATCATGATATATGAGTTGCAACTACAAGATCGAGACTGAAGTTATTCTAGTATCTGAACTAGTATTTTGCTTCTATCCTCCATTATTTTGGTTTGCATTTGTTTGCTAGTAATTTATATTGTTGGTAGTTTAGGAGAATGGTCTGTAGATGTCAGGAGCACATACATTCAAGATCTCACATGTCCAGTTGCTCATATAGTGTATTGATATTACACTGGTGTTTGCATTTTGTGCAAATAGGTCTATCCCTAGCTGACCTAATGAATGAATCGTGTCAGTTTTGTTATGTGGATATATGTGCAACCTATTTTAGGTCTTTTCTGACATAATGTAGTGTGCTAGAGATTTGAATTATCTTCTTGAAATATTTTTTTGAATGCTTGAAGCCGACAGATGATATTTTTTGTAAATAAGAAATGTATCTAATTAGGCTGACCTAATTGATGCTTGCAGAGAGATCAAATATATATTGGATAATATTTGAAGTTTGAAGATGTGAATTTTGGTGTGATGCGAATGCGAGTGTAAAGAAGAGAAAATATGATGAAGTGTGTCAATTTAGTTTACTGAGCTACATCGGAACTGAATCTGCACTCACTAGGTGTACTCTATCAGTTCATTTTCTGGTTGTAAGCCATTTTCTGTCATTGTAATTCTGTAGGCAATGAGCCTTTGTTTCTGAATAGTGAGTCCTAGCAGTGAGCCACCCATTTTGTAATATTTTATAACCGGTTATACTATATTATAAGCTAACACTCACTATGGTTTTTCCCATTTTTGGGTTTTCCACGTAAAAATCCTGGTGTTCATGTGTTCTCTAATTTCATGCTTTGTTAATGCTTTCAATTATCTTTTCTATTGTATGTATTGGAATTTTTGGATGGTATCTAATCAAAAAAATTAAGAAGATACTAATTCATCCCCCTCTTAGTATCTTGGACATTTAACAATTGGTATCAGAGCTCGGTTCCTCTGGAGAAGCCTAACAACTTGAGGGAGATCCTGAAGATGGAAGAAATGAATGTTAAAGGAGAGCTCTGGACTGCTCTTGAGGATCTTCACAAAGTTGAAAGAGAAAACAAAGATCTAAAAGAAAATCTTGAAGATGCAAATGATTGTGTCCAAAAATTAAAGGAGCAATTGAAAAACTTCAAAGATAGGCACAAGGAAGTAACTAATCAGTTGAAGAAAGCTAATGAAGATATTTTCGGTTTCAAAGTACAAGTAGAAGAGAAGAAAAGAGTTGAAGAATGTCTAAACAAGTTGGTTCAAAGCAAGTCTGAAGAGTGCACCAAGCTTGAACAAGAAGTTGTGAACCTAAAAGTAGATTTGGAGAAGGTGAAACTTTGTGAAAATAATTTCAAATCTAGCTCAGACAAGCTTGATGAATTAATTGCAAGACAGAAACTAAGTAAAGACAAAGGTGGTCTAGGAAATGATACCGGTGAAAGTTCTAAAGCTATGAACAATCAGAAGACTCAGAATAAAGGAAAGTAGAAAGGAAATTCAAGGAACTCCACTAGGAGACCTCTAGTGAGACAACCTAATGCACAAAGGTATCCTCCTTTCAATGGCACTTGTTTTTCATGCAATAAATTTGGTCATAAGGAAACAAAATGTAGAAGTAGGATGAATCAGTTCCCTTGTCTTTTTAATGGTCAGTGTTTTGCATGCACAAGAATTGGGCATAGGGCAAGTGAATGCAGGACCCTGATGATGAATCAGTTTTTTGGAGGAAGAATGAATCAATCCTTTAATGGCTATTGCTATACTTGCTACAAGTATGGACATAAAGCTAATCAGTGAAGAACAAGAGTTATTGGAAGTTAATCCAATCAAATAAATATTGTCTGCTATAACTGCAACAAACCAGGACACGTTTCAAGAGTCTGGAGAAACAAGAAGAGTAAGGAGACCAATCCAGTAGAAAAGAATGAATTCATGAAGAAGATTGACAAAGATGAGATTAAGCAAGAGATAAATAATACTTGGAGGAAGAAAGAAGAACTAGATACTGTTGATGAGTTTGTGCCCGCATTTGGTATAGATGGTTTATTCGGAAATTAGACCTAGCAACGTAGTAGGGGGAGAATTATCAAAAAATCATAAGAACCCCGTGATAAATGGTGTGTCAGAGGCTAGAACGAGGATGAAATGTGAAGATTGAGTTTTCAGAGGTTCTGAAAAAGGAACTGATGGAAAATATAGAGGAATGATCTTTTGCAGAGCGAATTAGGGTTTGTCTGTCTAAAAGAGAAGAGTTTTTACCAACTTTTTGGATTCTACTGCATTTAATGTGAATTAGGGAAGATCCTTATTTTATAAAGGAAAATTTTAAGGAATTTTTATCTTTTGAGAATTTGAAGAAGTTGAAGAGCTTTTGGATCATTCTTGAAGAGAATTGAGGTTCGAGCTGTGAAAACCATAGTTGTCATTCACCGTGCAAAAAAAGGTACTTTTATCCTCTAAGTTGTGTTTTTGCTTTGGTCAAGGTGTTTGAGTTCAAAACTAGTAGAATGGCAACTCCTATTTTTGTGAAAGTGTCAGAGAGGCCAAGGCCCTCTTACAAAAAATATTCGTCAAAAGTTTTTGAAGATGACCACTTGGGTGCATTTTCATCAAGTCCACATGGAATAATGCCAACTGAAGATATAAGGATGTATATTTGTGTAAAGTATGAGGAATATGATCACTCTAAATTGATTGATATTTGGAAAAAATTTCTTACTAGTGATGACTTCTTGTAAAACCTAAGTATTCGAATGTGGTTGAGAAAAGATTGGATAGATGGAATAATTTTCCTAATTTCAGCTGCGATGAAAAATATGTTAAACTAGTCCTATGTGGAATTCATGAAAAATTTCTCTTGACTGACCACCTGCACTTGATAACAAAGGAAGTGATTAGGGCTATAACAGGGCTTTAGGATAAAGGAATATAGTTGTGTTAAAATCTGTGAAGAATGAGGTAGTAATGGAATTAACAAGAGTTGTGTATGAAAAAAGAGCCCTACCAATGAAAACCATTACCAACCCCATTGTGAAGTATGCAACCATGATGATTGGACATAAAATATATTTCACAAACAGAGAGAATTTTTTTTTGGCCACAACAATCTATATTGGTTTTGATATGGTTGAGAATGGTGCTAACTATGATCTTTGTGAGCTTCTTCAGATATAGTTGTTAGAGAACCTGAAGTTGACAAAGGAAAGGAAGTATTCCTTAAATTTTGGTTCATTCATCATATGCTTATTTTTTTATTTCATGAAGAGACTTCAAGGAAAGAGTGAAGAAGTACATTGGGACTCATTCAGACCTATACGACATCAATTTTTTTATTATATGCATAATCTAGGAAATTTGGATGCTCAAGATAATGCACTGACAACATTCTTTGTTGTATTTAAAAGAAACATGAATGAAAGAGAGAGGATCCCAAGAAAAATTGTTGAGAAGTACAAGGATGAAATCATATTCCATGTCTCATTTGATGAATGCATGATTGTAGTTGTAGAACCTTGAACTATATAGATTCACCCTCTGGGATATGAGGTGATAGAAGATGAAGTTGAAGGATATGTGCAATTATTGCTAAAGAATCTGAAGGACCCCAACGAACGTAGAATTGGGACATATGCAAAAAAATCTATGGAGATTCATATGGAGTAACAGAAGCCTCAAATTAGGAAGAAAGTGGAGAAAACATTTAAAGATGTTGGTTTCACTGATGAGGAGATTTCCCTTGGAAGAGCTTGGGGAGAACGATTGGAATCAAAATAATTTGGCCTAAGGAGATCTAGAAGGAATACCTCTGCAAAACCCTCTGCTGCCCCTGCAACTAAGATTGAGCCTAGTGTGGTTGATAAAGGTAAAGGTCCTATTTCCTCCTGACTAACTACAAGATCTGGGAAGAGGAAGGAAACTCCTCTAGTAGTTCCTACAAAGTGAGGAAGAAAAGAAAAAACAACCAGGGAGAAAAATTTGAGTGTTACAAATTATCAGGACGAAGATGAAGAAGATACTGAAGCAAAGTTGTTGAGAAGAAAAAGAGGAGGTTTTCCCTCTAATGAAGGTGCATCTACAGAAGTCGGTTCCAAAAGAGTACATATTTTATCATCTTCTAATGATGAAGAAGAGCAATAGTTTGGTATACATATGCACACCAAGCCAGAATCAAAGAAGGCTAAGGTAGTTGGAGAGGCCTCTAAGGACTAGAGAAATGAACAAGATATTCTGATAAGTTCTAGCCCCCGATATAACTAGAGCCAACTCTTAACTCCTTGCTAATTTTTGAGAACATGCTTCAACCCACAACTAAACAGTATAATAAGGCTAGAGAGGAAGACAAGAAAACTCTGCTTTTAGTTGTCATTGAATATGTTATCATTTTACAATTCAAGTGGGATGACATAAGAAAAGACGTGCCTAAAAGCATGTGGGATGATATGATGAAAAGGAGATTTGAGGTCATTGTATTTGAAGAGAAAATAAGAAATGCGACATATAATAAGATTGGGTCTTCCTTGACCCCTGATGATCTGAAATCTTTGAAGAAGATCTATGCTGAAATGTTTCAAATGAAGAGTAGGGTGAATATGTTGATGACAAGAAACAAGAAGTTGACAAAGAAATTAAGAAAGGAAACAGTAAAGGTAATATGTGAGACTACAAAAAAATATGGTATGCTAAAGACCAAGGAAAATGCTAAGGAAAATACTCCTCTTGATACAGGTAATGAAGACATTTCTAGAAATTTTGATGTCGAAATTAATGTTGGTGATGAAAATAATGAGCAGAATGAAGGATAAGTTGAGCTTGAGATGCATAATAATGTTTCTCTAGAGCACACTGAAGTAGAAGAAGGAAACAATGTTCAAGGAAATGATAAAGAAGAAAGACAAGGAAATGGTGAAGAAGAGGGACAAAAAAATCCTGAGGAAGAACTGAATAAAGATGAAAAGGATGGAAATGAGGAAGAGGACAATAATGACAAAGATAATGATAAAGATAAAGAAGGAAAGGAAGAAGAGAAGAAAGAAGAAGAAGATGATGAAATAGAAGAAGAAAAGAAGGAAGAGGAAGAAAAGGAAGAGAGAAACGAAGATACTGAAGAGAAAAATGAAGAAAGTGAGAGGAAAATTCTGAAATCTCTTAAGACTCCCGGAGAATCATCCTCCGGTAATGATGTTTTGAAAGGATTCCTTTCCAAGAAAATCATATTTTAGCCGATAATTCCCCAAGAAATTTTGCAAATTCCTATGATTGAAGGGTTGGTGGACATGGAGAAGATGTCTCTAGTACATAAAGTAATGTTGGAAGATGCTATGCAAGCATCTAGTAGGAAGGAAATTTTGGAAGCACATCAAAGAGGAACAGAACTTGTGGAGGATGCCCTCAAGGAATTATAGGAATTCATACCTGGTGCATCCATTGATACATCTCTCACCCCTATTGAAAATCTAAGATTATTGTTAGATTCTCTCAAGGAGTATACCTCCAATGAGAAGGAAACATAAGAGGTTGATGAGAAATTGGCAGAGAGAAGGTTACTAGCTCTGCATGAAAAATGTGTGCTTGAACATTCTAAAGTTGAAAAGAACCTAGAAGACATAGAGGTTTGTGAGTTTGAGGCTAATGTTATTCTTTCCTATTTCTTAAAGTGGCCAAATGCCACTCAAAATATTAAGGTTGCTATGGATTCCATTGATTCTTAGCTATCAATTATGTCTGGTACTTACAATCTATCTAAAGATAGAGATAGCTCATCCTGGAATGCAATATCTGCACATAAAGAAAAATTGTTTGTTTTGCAAAAGCAGAAGGAAGAAATTATTAGGAAATTTTACCAATTGAGTGACATTGTGAGAGTTGAGTTTACACCAGTTGGAAAGGCTCTGGATTGCATAGAAAATATTGAAAAGATCAATCTAACTCCTGATACTCTAGATGGTGTAGAAGAAATTATGATTGAGTTGGGAGTCTCTGAACATGATTCTAATTGTTTCTAAGGATAGTTGGGAGAATGGAAAAGTAGTATGGGAAGGTATTCTTAAGGAGCTTCAAGGCTCATCATCTTCTGGTCAATACATGTTTCTTTGTTTTCTTTGCTTTAATGTTTTTTAGTTATTTTTGGGACACCCTTTTTCCTTGATGTCAAAGGGGGAGTGAAGAATGGTGAAATGGTGTTAGGGGGAGAAGTACTATAAATAAGGAATTTTGTAAATATTATTTTTGGTTTTTGGCACATGTTCCCATCAATGAAAAAGGGGGAGATTGTTGGAAAAATGAAGAACATCTCATTTTTTTAATTTTGTGTTTTCATTGATGTCATCATGATATATGAGTTGTAACTGCAAGATCGAGACTGAAGTTATTCTGGTATCTAAACCGGTATTTTTCTTATATCCTCTAGTATTTTGGTCTGCATTTGTTTGCTGGTAATTTTTGTTGCTGATAGTTTTTGAGAATGGTTTGTAGATGTCAGGAGCACATACATTCAAGATCTCCCGCATCTAATTGCTCATATGGTGTATTGATATTACATTGGTGTTTTCATTTTGTGCAAATAGGTTTGTCCTTGGCCGACCTAATGAATGAATCGTGTCATTTTTGTTATGTGGATATATGTGTGACCTATTTTAGGTATTTTCTGACATAATGTAGCCTACTAGAGATTTGAATTATCCTCTTCAAATATTTTTGTCAATGCTTAAAGCCAACAGATGATATTTTTTTTGTAAATAATAAGTGCATCTAATTAGGCCAACCTAATTGATGCTTGTAGAGAGATTAGATATATATTGGATAATCTTTGAAGTTTGAAGATGTGAATTTTGGTGTGATGTGAATGCGAATGTAAAGAAGAATGAATATGATGAAGTGTGTCAAGTCATTTTACTGAGCTACATCGAAACTGAATCTGCACTCACTAGGTATACTCCATCAGTTCATTTTTTGGTTGTAAGTCATTTTCTGTCATTTTTATTTGGTAAGCAATGAGCCTTTGTTTCTAGACAGTGAGTCTTGGCAATGAGCCACCCATTTTGTAATATTTTATAACTAGTTATACTATATTGTGATCTAACACTCACCATGGTTTTTACAATTTTTGGTTTTCTACATAAAAATCCTAGTATTCAAGTGTTCTCTGATTTCATGCTCTGTTAATTCTTTTAATTATCTTTTTTGTTGTATGCATTGGGATTTTTGGATGGTATCTAATCAGAAATTTTAAGAAGATACTAATTTACCCCCCCTCTCAGTATCTTGGACATTTAACACATTTGAACTTCAAAATGAATGCATCTTTGAAGAATCTCTAATTGTTTGACATTCTAATTTTTCTCCCATTGTTCCATCCTCAACCAACCAAAATAACTTGCACACTTGTGAATCAATTGTCCCTCCTCGTGATAATGCATAAGTACACCAATCAACAATAGAATGTGCATCACTTAATGTTGCACCACCTCTAATCTTCATTTTATCCTTATCTAGAGCTCTCTATGCACATGCACATGCTCCATCATGTTTTCCTTTTCCATGCCCAGCTTCAAAAAAACTCTAAATATGTGGTACACCCCTCTCTATATGCATCCTACTCAACTAATAAAACATGCGAGCATTCTTGAATTGCTTTGTGCGGTTATCTGACCAAATGAGATGTTGACCCATTGCAATACCTTTTTCCTAAAAGAACTCAAAAAAAAATCAAAACAATGTTGTACAAAATCAAATGAATGAGATCTATCATCACTCGTGTAAAAATGGTACCCCCTTACTATATTCCTATCGTCTTTTGTACTATTAGGGGAATATCTATATGTTATGTGGACAAAAATAGCAATTTGAATAGAATTATAATATTGTGATTGTACTTCATATTTTGGTTGAAATGTGTAATTTTTAGCAAAATCAACTATGGATACAATAGTTCCAATTAGGAAAGATTCCTTACACATCCTAAATTGTCGATCCAACCACTGCAACCTCTGGCTATGTCTTGCATACTTATAGAAAATATTTTTCTTAAAATCAGCAATACTTACCTCTCTTGCAACTAACTCACATCTAGAGCCTCCACTTCCACTCTTCAATGTGTATTTGACTGTCTCAAACTTTTTTTCTCAACAATCTTGTTACCAAAATCATGATTGCTGCCCTCATGAAAGCATATTACAAACTTCAATAAACCACCACATTGCAAACACATTTCATTTAAACAATCATTTCTATAAAATAAGCAGCAATCACCTCTAACACATAAAAATGAATCTAACAAGTCCCTAGATGACTTGGAAAGTTGCATTGCATGACACTCCTACAACATTTCGTTAGTATGCATAGTAGAACGAATATGGCATAATAATTTATGATACATTGAAAACTCAAAATGGTATTTACAACAACATGTATTACAAAAATTAATAGGTACACAATAAAATGGCTTACAAGACTCAAAAGCCCTTTGTGAGATTTGTAAACTTGGATGTTCTTGACAAAATTGTTTGTACAAAATTGTCTGACTACATTCCAAGAAATGTTTAGGATGTGGTGTGTGATCTTGATTACCAATTTGTAAAAACATCCTTTACATTTGGTGATACTCTAGAGTGAGAGTTCCAAAATTGTTCAATTTGCATCTTTACATTATCAGTTAGCTTCTTATCAACACATGAAATCCTTCCACTAAAAGCCAACATGTCATTTTGAAGAGGACTATCCAGTATTCCTCTTCTTGAGAGTGCTATATTCAACGTTTTACGATTTAGATTTAAATCAATACAAGTTTGTCTCATTAAATGAGACTTTCTCAAATGATGGCTTACTAGTGAAGTTGTGATCACTCTACAAGCAGCCCTTTTATCTTTTTCCTTACTAGTCTTTCCAATAGAAGTTAGAGCATTAAAAATATTTTTTGGTGACATGAATCTTCAATTTTCTTAATAATGGTCTCATTTTATAAGACTTAAGCAATTGCAAAAAACTTTGACATTGTTTAGTTAATGTCTTATCGGAAAAGTATACATTGAACATATTGGTAGCCCACAAACGAACCATTCATTGTGACCTTTTTCCTTGAAGATTATCTATTATGTTTTCATCTATTTCAAGCAACCATTTAAGGGTTCTCGTGTAATTAGGTTTTGCATAAGGTTCATTTTCAAAATTTTCAATGTTATCAATATTTTCAATAAAAATTCCAACATTTTCATTTTCAAGTTCAATGTTATTAACATTTTCATTCTCAATATTTTCAATAATTTCAACATTTTCAATAACAATTTCATTTTTAACAACATTTTCATTTTCATTAACAATTTCATTTTCAAAAACATTTTCAACAACATTTTCATTTTTAATGTTGTTCATATTTTCATTTTCAATTTCATCATATTTTAAATTTCAATATGATGTTCAATATTTTCAAATTCTATTTCATCTTCACTTGAATTAACATTTAACAATGCAGAAGAAGCTTCAACTTGAATATTTGGCATACCTTGTCTTCTTTTCCTATGAATTTCTCTATCTTTTTCTCTATATGTTTGTATTTGATCTATTGTTAGTTTCGTTTTTCCTTCTCTTATAGCAACTATTGCTCCCCATTGCACAAACAAAAACTACACACAAATGATTATAATTTTTAATAGTGTAAAAGAATCTCCCAAAAGTTGAAAAAAAATTTATACAGACAAAAAGCATGATATTTCAGCGATAAAAGGAATGTGGGGACTGTTGGAATGCTCAAAACAGTCCCATTTTTGTTTTTTATATAACTCAATAAACAAATATTTGTTTCAAAATGAATATCCATTACAAACGAATATCCATTTTGAATGGATATTCGTTATGTTTTGCACATGATACACTCATCGTTGCTCGTGTTGTTATCTTTTTAACCTATAGAAAACAAAACGGATATTTGTTTATAATAGATATCAAACGAATATCCATTTTGAATGGATATTCGTTATGTTTTGCACATGATACACTCATCGTTGCTCGTGTTGTTATCTTTTTAACCTATAGAAAACAAAACGGATATTTGTTTATAATAGATATCTATTATAAACGGATATTTGTTTATAATAGATATCTATTATAAACGGATATTCATTTTCTTTAGTTTTAAGAATTATTATTAACATAATATTATTAATATATTATATTATGATATATTTTATATTATATATTAAATATATTATATG
>VDFB02105785.1:240688186-240750132 GCA_007258455.2 Sequoia sempervirens | reverse complement strand
TCTATCTCTTCCTCCCTATGTTTTGATTAGTTGGTCCAAGATGGCCATTGGTCTTGAGTCCTGTACTTGATTTATAACAATGATTCCTTGTTTAGAATAATTGCAATGTATAATGTCAAGTGGGAGAATGTTGGGAATAGTCTACCATTTAATTTCCATTCTAAACATCATTTCATGTATCTTATAAGTCCTTGGAAAGTGTTCCCCAACACTAGGATTAGAAAGAGATTAAACTTAAATGAAATGAACATGTAAATTGAAATTTGTAATCAATTCTAAATGATAGGAACATGTAGGGACGCCTAAGAAGAGATCCTACAAAATAGGAGCACATGGGGCACCCACAAGGAAGGTGGAACTCACCTTGAGTTAAGTTAACTATTTGGAGAAAGATAACACTTCAGTAATGCATGTAAAGATCCTAGAAGTTAGGGATTGATGTTTACATGCATGAAGTTCAATTCAGTTCAGTATTAGTTCATTTCATTTCAGTTCAGTTCAGTTCAATTTAGTTATGGTTCAATTATTTTTAGTTGCATGTAGTTAGTTTTAGTTGAATGCTAGTTGACTTCAGTTGACTTGGAATGCATGACTAATGACTTGATTTGCATGATAGATAATAGGTGATACATTCAGTTAAGTGGGGATGATCAATCATGCATGATATTTGCATGAATGGTGGAGAGATATGTTTCAGTTAATAGAGATTGACTTGGAGCCACCTTGGGCTCCCAAGTTGGCATCTTGGAGTTAACACTTTTGCATGATAAGATATTTTATAAGGCTGAGTTAAGTGGGCCCATTCTTGGGTGCCAACTTTGAGGAGAAGCTTACAAGATATCTTTGTAATCAATGTTGAGTTAGGACTTCATTTTTGGATGCCCAAATTGATGAAGGACTTGGTTTGACATTGTTTTTCACAGAAGAACTCTACTTGCAAAGAATAGGTGTAGGTTTTGTGAGACAAGATTTGTGCTTTGTAATTTTAAACTCTTTGGAGTTTACAAGGCTCATTATTGTCTATAAACTACAACAAGTTGAAGAGAGTTTGATCATATTTTATTGTAGGCTGTGAAGAAGAATTGTTAAAGGAAAAAGAAGCATCTCAAGCAAGGATTGACAAAGAATTATTGTAATCTTGTTCTAAGGTTAAATAATACAAGCAGTATTGATTTTGGTGGTGGAGTTTTGTCCCAAAAGGGTTTCTCCACAATATATGTTGTGGACACACTTCTATCTTCTGGTCTTATTCTTCTACAATCTTCTATCTATTTCTACAAATGATAAAATGAATCTAAACAGATAAACATCCACAAATAAATTGTAACAAAGAACACTTAATTAGATCTATAGTATAATAGTTTTACAAGTTTTAAAGCTAAATAATTACCTCCATTTTCAACATTTGGTATCAGAGCTAATGATTGGGTAGAGTTTGGGACACCTTTCTCTTAAAAGTTTGAAGGTTTTTTGGTTGTAGTGGGAGCTTTTACTATTGTGTTATTGTTGATTTTGGAAAATAAGTTTGTTACAATGAGTTTTAATTCTCGTTTGGATATTGAAAGATTCAATGGATCTAATTATGAGATGTGGAAACTAAAAAATGGAGGATCTCCTTGAAGAGATAGTTGTTGGTAATGAGACAAAGTCACCTACAACAATGTCAGATGAGGATTGGGCTAAGCTTGATAAGAAGACAAGAGGGACCATAAGATTATGTCTTGTTAATGTTGTTCTCTTGAATGTTTCAGAAGAAACTACCACATATAAGTTGTGGAAGAGAATAGGTGATATCTATCAAACCAAAAGTCTTACTAATAAGTTGTATCTGAAAAGACAGTTGTATTCTTTAAAGATGAAAGATGGTGATTCTTTTGCAAATCATTTGAATGCTTTTAATTTGATTCTAAGTCAGTTAGCATCTGTAGATGTAAAGCTAGAAGATGAAGATAAATGCATTTGTTACTTTGTTCTTTACCAGAATCTTGGGAAAATCTAATTGTTGCTATTAGTGGTAGTGGTGCAGATTTGAAGATGGACAATATAATTCCTACTCTCCCATCATAGGAGATGAGGAGAAAGCCTAAAACGGAAATCCAAGATGCCTTGTTTGTAAAAGGTAGGCCTGAGAAAAAGGAACCTAAGGGAGACAAGGAAGGAAAGGGTAAGTCTGAAGGACTGAGTAAGGTAAAGTGTTGGAACTGTGGGAAACTGAGACATGTGAAGAAGGATTGTAAGAACAAGAAAAAGAGTTATGATTCTTCTTCAGAGGAATCCTCAGATGACGGTAATCATGCATTGATCATTTCATGTAAAAATGTTAGTGATGACTCTTTGCTTGATATTAAAGAGTGATCTTCATGAAGAGGATGGTAGTCATGATGCCATGTGTAGTTCATACCATGGTTCAGTGGGAGTTGTTGGCAGTGATGTGGATGCATCATTGGTAAGGTTATCTACATGTGATTGGGGATATGTTTTTTCTTGGTTTGGAGTGGTTGCTATTATGTTATGGTTTACTCTCAATACACGTTTAGAGTTTGGCATGGTACTTGTTCTCTTGAAACTAGGATGTTTATGATGCATGTAATCTCCTTGGAGGAGATGGTTAGATCATGTTGTCATGTTTATGTTCCTAATTCATGATTGGAGCTTTGACATTGATCTTGTATAGTTCTCTTATGTATTGGGTACATTAATCATTTTCTTGATTACTTCATGATAGTGCTATGTTGCATTTGGAGTTTTACATGGATTGGTTGGTTACAGGTCCTCATGGATACTTGGAGAAATAGGTGAGGCATGAGTTCTATTATGGTAAGAGATATATGTTGGAATGGTTTCTTGTAAGAAAATATTTTTCAATAGTAAAGACTGAGAAGCCTACACCTTGGTTGGACATGAGTTCAACACACTTGGCGGTTTCACATGCCTCCAAAGAGGCAGTTTGGTTGCAGAGGTAGTTTGGAAAAGGTGTTGGTTTTAATTGCAAGTAAGTTAAACTTGAATGTGATAGTCAGAGTGCTATTTGTTTAGCCAAAAATCCTATGTATCATGCTCGTACTAAGCATGTTGATGTTCAGTATCACTTTGTGCGAGAAATGGTTGAGAGTGGGAAGGTATTAATTGAGAAAGTTAACACTTTGATTAATGTTGCAGATTATCTTACGAAACCAGATCCTACAGATAAGTTCTCTTGGTTTTGAGTATTAATCATTTGATTGGAGCTTCATGATTATGCAGGTTGCATTTGAAGTTGACATGGATTGATTAGTTGGTGCAGGAAGGCCATTGGTCTTGAGTCTTGTACTTGATTTATAATAATGATTCCTTGTTTATAATAATTGCAATGTATAATGTCAAGTGGGAGAATGTTGGGAATAGGATGCCATTTAATTGCAATCCTAAACAGTATTTCATGTATCTTCTAAGTCCTTGGAAAGTGTTCCCCAACACTAGGATTTGAAAGAGATTAAATTTGAATGAAATGAACATGTAAATTGACATTTGTAATTAATTATAAATGATAGGAACATAATAGGGATGCCCAGAAGAGCTCCTAAAAAATAGGAGCACATGGGGCACCACATGGAAGGTGGAACTCACCTTGATTAAGTTAACTATTTGGGAAAGATAACACTTGGTAGTACCAAAGATCCTAGAAGTTGAGGGATTGATGTTTGTGCATGAAGTTCAATTCAATTAGTTTAGTTCGATTCGATTTATGTGGTTGATTTATCTTCAATTTCATATAGTTAGTTTAGTTTGAATATGGTTGAATTTAATTGACTTGGAATGCATGACTAATGACTTGAGTTGCATGACGGATAACAAGTGATACATTTAGTTAAGTGGAGATGATCAATCATGCATGATATTTGTATGAATATGGTGGAGAGATATGTTTCGTTTGTGAACCCCAATTTGAAGTGCCTACAAAAACACAACAACAAACAATGTTAGAGAGTCATCTTGTAAGCATGAACAAGGATTCCCCATGAAATCCATTCACAAAGCTAAAAATAGGAAATAAAACAAAGAAAACACTGAAGAACATAATGGAAATATGAAATCCTAATTTAGCATGCAAACACTTGATCCCATGGGGGAGTTGGTGCAAATAGGTGTGTGGAGATTTTACCTTTCCCAACTCCTTGAATGCAAATGTTGATTGAAGATGATTGATCCACTTGATAAGTCCCTCAATGAGCTCCAAAATCTGCAATAAACTAGTTAAGAAGATGGATGGAATTTGAGAGATATTTGTGCATAATAACTTTGCATAATTGTGGATGATCAAATGCATGGTGAAGCATTCTATTTATAGAATGTTGAAATGGAAACAAAGCCAAAATAGAGCAATGTGGGACAAAGATTTGGCCAATGGAAAAATGCCACTTGTCCAAATGTGATTGGGTGAAGAATGTGCAAGTTTTGACAAATGTGCCAATAAATGCATTTTTGAATTTGAAATTTTGAGAAAAGACATGTAAGAGGGGGAAAGAAAATTGCACTAAATTCCCCTTGGCTCAAGGCAAGGACATGTAAGAAGAAGTAAATGCCTTGTTGGAAGGACTTGTCATTCAAATTTTGAATTTGAAATAGAAGAATATTCCTCCAAAAGATGCTTTGTTGAGGGAAAATGAAGATTTAATAAATCAATAAATTGATTTATTTGTGCAAGTGGGAAAATCTAGAGGATTTTGAAGATTAGATTAGATTTAATCAAGATTTGATCAATTTAATGAAGATTAGGAAGTTTGACTTATTTTGACTTAGATTTTTAGATTAATTTAAATCAAACAAGAGAGGAAATGATTTAATGAGTTTAATTAAATAAATATGTTTTGATTATTTAATTAAAGAGATTGAAGTAAGATTAAATTAAATAAGATTTTAATTTATTCAATTTAATAGATAGACTTTAGAGATTTAATTAATTAAATAAAATTAATTATTTAATTAAAAGAGATGGAGAATGATTTAAGAGACTTAATTAAACACATGATTTGTTTAATTAAGAGAAGAAAACAAATGAATTTAATCAAATAAAGATATTTAATTAAATGGTTAGGCCGGGGAATGATTTAGGATGAAATGATGTCAGTAGTCAGACTTAGATGCGCAATGTCAACTTGTACATTTTGCGTGTCTGCATTTTTCCCCTCTTTGAAGCAATGTACTTGTTGCATTGATTCAAAGAATGATCTTGTCATGTTCACTATGAATTTTTTTTTGATTTTTCAGATGCCCCACTGTTGCCCCAGTGAGAATAATTGCACTGGTATATTGCCCCCTCGAGATGTTGAATGGGAATGCCAATTGCCAATCAAAATCACGATAAAATGTGAGAGGAGTGGTTGATGTAGATGAATGGACATTCATTAGCTGTGGGTAGCTTCATGTACCAACTGGGATAGAAATGTTAGTAAAGATAGAAGAATGTTATAGAAGAATGAAAGAATGAGATGATCATGCAAATGGTGATGACTACTTGCCGTGGAGTTGGGATTTTCAAAGGGCGGATTTCCTTATGTTTGATAATACACGCAGTATGATGCATCAAGGTATCGAGAACCAGGATGGCATTGTACCTAGTGTGATGGACTTTGACTCGACAAATCGGATAGGAGTATTCTTGTTCACACCTAACATACGGAACCCTGTCTAGAAAATAGTTCAGATATTTCAAATATCTCGGACCAAAACATAGGAAGGTGAGCCTTTCTATGTGGTCAACAAGAAACTTAAAACACCCTTGCTATAGACTAAACAAAAGCATGCATGACCAAGGTTATATTATAAAGATATCCAACAAGCATAGCAGACAAAAGATAATGATCGTTGCCCCATTCCTATCTCTCTAAATCCTTCGTTCGGACATCATCGAGAGGTCCTTGGAATGAGCACAATGAGATAAATCAAACAAGATAAAGTAAGTGAGCAAACAAACTAATTTTCTTTGTACCGTTAGTAGAGAGAAATGATGTTTCAAAAGATGGGAGCCGAAACTTATTGCCAAAAGATAATGTCCATTGTTGGAACAGATCCTAGGACATGTTAATGACACGTCGTTTTGTTTACCCAAAGTGGTTGGTTTGATAAAAGTGCCCATTGTTGGAACGGATCCTAGGACATGCTTTTATCAAACGATGATGAAATTGATTTATGATTTATATGCCATTGATAAGAAAAGAGTTGACCAACTTGCTTGCTGATTGACCTATACTTGAGATTTTGACAGTTTAGGTTTTCACATTTGACTGCTAGACTTGTTTCCGACTATTTTACCAAAGGTTGGTGATGACGATTTATGGATAGTTAGTTATCATGAGTGTAAGTGAGATTATAAGCGGATGGATTTTTCAAATATTGGATGTTTTGAGTTTTGCAATGTTTTGAAGTTTGTTTGGTATTTTCAAATGTTTTCAAATGTTTTTGATTTTCAATTTTCAATGTTTTTAGGATTTTCTAAGATTTTTATTAAAAGACTAACCTAAGACCTATCACAAGGGGCCTCGGGGGCTAATCAGCAGTTAGCCTTGCTATATTATACTACGAGACCACGTGGCAGTGACGGCTTGATGGAATTTTAAATGAAGATATACATGATGAGATGTCGATTGTATGATGAGCTCCTAGGACTGACCTAAATGTCTCGGGGATGATCAAAGATCAGCCTTTCCTACGTTCAAGCTCGGAGATGACATAGTTTGACAAAGGCGACCTTGTTTTTGGCTTTTTGAATGACTTTTGACCTATTTTTGGTTTGATATGTTTTGAATGTTTTTGGATTTTTGGATTTTTTGATGTTTTTGGGTTTTCTGATTTTGAGGACTTTAAGATCATACACGAATCTGATTCGATGGGAACATGCCTCCAACATGATGCAATAGACTACCCCGATAAAGGCAGGACAAACTAACCTTAAGGATGGGCCGACTAGTACTAGGATGGATCATGATACGAACATAGGACCAAGCTATGGTGCGGATGTGAGTGGATGAGTAATGTATGGAGATATGGGTGATGGAAGTGAAATGGATGGATGATTCAGATCGAGCCATAAAGATCCTAGTGGATGGAAAGTGCTTATTTACACAAGGTGCCTGTTTTCCAGGTTTTCACCGAGGTACTTGCCCAAAGTGCCACCAAAGTGGTTTTCACTAGAGGACGATTTTTTCTCTTTACTGTTTTCTTGATTTTTTTTCTTTTTTGATTTTTTTTGTTGTCACCAAACGCCTGTTTGCCAGGTTTTCGCCAAAGTAACCATTTTTTCAGGACTTTTTCTGATTTTTTTGGATTTTGGTTTTATACCTTGGAAGAATTAGGCATAAATTTTTTTGAGATGGGAGCTATTCATTGGCTCTGAGAGGATTCCTTCGGTGTGATAAGCGATGTACTAATTTATAACTTGTTGTGATGATGAAAGTTCCTAACCAATTGATTCCGAACTTGCCTTTGCTCTGGGATTCGAGGACATTCTTCTAATTTCTTTTAAGACCAATTCCTACGACTTGGAAAGTCCACCTTGATCTTCTTATTGTAGCTCTATTTGAGTCTATTCGGATAGACTTGCAAATGATTTAAAGCATCTATACATCTCTCATCCAGTAGCTCTAGCTCATTTAGTCTTGATACTCGGTACTATTCATCCGTGGTGAGGTTTTGCAGTGATATCCTAAGGGATGGGAGCTCGATCTTAATGGTACGACTTAGTCAGTAGACCAGGAGAATGGGAGTGGCGCTTAGGTGGGTGTCTTGAGATCTTTGGTTCGATAAGCCCGGTGGGATTAAAGAGCTGGATGCTAGTCATGACCTCGCCATTAACTATTTTCTTATGGATTTTGAGGATGGTTTTTTGTTCGTGGCTTCACAGCAGCCCGTGCCTTGGGGATAATCTGAGGTGGAGAAGTGATGCTAGATTTTGAATTTCTTGCACAAGTCGCGAACCTCCTGGTTCTTGAATGGTGTCCCATTATCTGAGATAATGGCTTGTGGAACACCGTAACGACAAATGAGATAGTTCAGGATGAATTTTGAGATCTGTTTTCCAGTGATATAAGTCATGGGTATTGCTTCCGCCCACTTTGTGAAGTACTCGGTTGCAGTTATGATGAATTTATGGCCATTGGATGAGGTGGGTGTGATTTTCCCAATGAGATCGAGTCCCCACTGTGAGAAGGGCCATGGTGTGACGATCGGATGGAGCTCTTAAGCTAGAGCATGGATGACGTCCCCATGCTGCTGACATTGTAAACACCTCTTAGCATGATCATGCGCTTCTCTTTCCATTGTGAGCCAATAATACCCCATTCTCAGCAGTTTCTTGGCGATGGTCATCCCACTCGAGTGTGAGCCATAGATACCGTTATGAACCTCAGTTAGAGCGGTTAATGCCTCCTCAGCATTTAGACAGCGCAGTAAGGTACCTTCTATGCTTCTATGGTATAAGGTATCTCCTAGGATGACAAATCTAGATGCCTTTTTGATAAAGGTTCATTTTAGGCTCGATGGTAGGTTAGCAGGTATGACTCCTATTCGAAGATAAGTGTAGATGTCATGATACCAAGGATCGCCAGGACCAATGATTTCACACACATATTGTGATTCTGGTACCTCGAATGTGGGACGAGAAGCTGCTCGATTAGAAATTCATATTTTGGCACATTTTGAGGGATGTCTACTAGAGACCCAATTGTAGCCATGGCATCAACAACTTTGTTGTTGGTTCTTGGAATCTGCTCAAATGTTATGTCGATGAAGGATTCCTTTAGGGTCTCCACCAATTTCTTGTATGGGGTTAGCTTGTCATCCTTTGTCTGATATTCATTATTGACTTGATTTATGATCAACTGAGAGTCTCCATAAACCTTGAGAGCTATGATATTCCATTGCACTGCTATCCTGAGACCTATAGTCAAAGCCTCGTATTCTGCTATGTTGTTCGTGCAAGGGAATGCTAGTTTGTATGATCTTGGTATGCAGTCCCCCTGTGGGGTGATGAAGAAGACACTAGCTCTTGATCCATGCTGTGTGTATGAGCCGTCAAAGTATAATTTCCAATGATCAGCTACATTGAGGTTAAAGATGGATTCGTCTGAAAATTCAGATACAAGAGGATTCTCAGAATATATGGGTGCTTCTGCTAGTTGATCTGCAATGACTTGTCCCTTGATAGCTTTCCTCTCTACATACTCGATGTCATACTCTGATAATATCATTACCCACTTTGTCATTCTGTCCGTGAGCATTTCCTTGGATAGGAGATACTTGAGGGGGTCACTTTTTGCAATGAGCTTTATCTTGTGTGCCAACATGCAGTGTCTAAATTTTTGGGATGCAAATACTACTAAGGCAAGCTTTCTCGATGAAGGAGTAATTTAGCTCATGACCGACCATTGTCCTACTGATATAGTAGATGGCCTTCTCTGTTTCGTTTTCATCATGCTGGGCTAGGAGAGCTCCAAGGGCTACTGTTGTTGCTGACACATATAAGATCAATGGATTCTTGGGGATGGGTGGCATTAATACTTGCGGTGTCAGTAGATATTCCTTTATTTTGTTGAATGCCTCTTTGCACTTGGTATCCCATTTGTACGCTACTCCCTTGTGGAGTAGGTGAGAGTATGGGTTCTGCTTATCTTCTAGTTGTGCTATGAACCTTCTAATGGATTGGAGCCTTCCTTGGAGACCTCTCAGTTGTTTTAAATTCCTTGGTGCTTCCATCTCAAGGATTGCTTTGACTTTTGCAGGATCCACCTCGATACCCCTCATGGAGACTATGTATCCTAGTAATTTTCCTAATTGTACGCCGAAGATGCACTTCTTGGGATTTAGTCTGACCTTGTATTCCTCTAATCTGTCAAAGATAGCACTTAGGGTTGCTATATGATCTTTTCTCTTTCTTGACTTAGCTAGGATGTCATCAACATAGTCTTCGACTATTTTGTGAATCATGTCATGGAAGATCAATGTCATGGCCCTTTGATATGTTGCTCCTACATTCTTTAGGCCAAATGGCATCATGTTCCAGTAGTAGGTCCCCCATGGACAAGTAAAAGTTGTCTTGTGTTGATCTTCTTTTGCTATCATAATCTGGTTGTATCTTGAAAATCCGTCCATTAGTGATAGCATCTCATGCCTTGTTGTCATGTCCACTATCATATCGATATTGGGAAGTGGAAAGTCATCCTTGGGACATGCTTTGTTCAAATCTCTCAAGTCCGTACAGATTCTGATGGCTCTGTCAGGCTTTGATACAGGTACCAAGTTTGATATCCATTCTGGATAATCAATTGGTCAGATGAATCCAGCATCTAATAGCTTTTTGAGCTCCATTTTGACTAACAAAGCAATTTGAGGATGCATTTTTCGAAGCTTTTGTCTAATAGGTTTTGCATCTAGATACACTGCTAGGTGGTGGACCACAGTATTTGGATCAAGTCCTAGCATATCATCATAACTCCATGCAAAGTTTATTTGTCTTTCCCTTAGGAATGCTGCTAGGAGTTCTTGTTCTTCTGATAATAATGATTCTGCATAGAATGTGATATGCGGGGCCTCTTTTGTTCCTAGGTTGACCGGATTGCATTTTTTGGCCAAGACTGCTGACTTCTCTTGATGAATGGCTCTTAGGGGAAGATTGAATCCTTCATCCTCAGGCGCCTCAGAGAGGTTTTCACCATTGGATATGTCCTTTCTTTTTACTATTTTCTTGTCAGAGAGTACCACGGTGTGGTTTTCACTCAAGGACTTGGATATGATTCTTAGTTTCTCACTTTTGCGATTGAAGGATTTAATCGTTTCCCCATAATAGGTGTGTGTGTCCAACTCCATTATGAATCTTTCCTTGTGATCTCCATATGGAATGTTATCCCTCAACCCCATGAATTCTGAGAGTGCCTCATCATTTTTGAATGTATCGAGAATTGGTGGTCCTCGTTGGTCATAGTCGATCAGTTGGGGGTAGACTAAGTGGATCTCATGATTTTGACTATCTGGTTCAAAGGATATGGTACTAATCATACACAGGGTGGTATCTTTGAATAGCCTAGGTAGATTGGATAAGGTATCTTCGTCATCACTACTAATATAGGGCTCAGTTATGAAGTTATGTGTGGTGCTACCTATGACTATTGGTGAGTGTACTTGTACTAGCACTGGTTGAGGAGAAACATTAGTGGCTCTAACCAGAGGAGCCCAGCCACATATGGTTATTCTCAGAGGGGTACATCCAAGACCAAGATTTGTTATGGGTCGTGTCTTCGGCATGATGGGTATTATGAAGCCGTTGTCATTTTGTCCCAATCTCTGGTTTTTGTCATAACCCATTGTAAACATCATTTGTAGGCCCCTGCTTCTTTCATCCATTGGTAATTCAGGTGTTGGTCTTTCATCTCGGTACAACATGTGAGATGGATCTGCTTCAATAACCTCTCAGCCAAGGTCTCCCCAGCTTGTGAATTCAGGATAGTCTTCAGGAGATGTTCATGATGTGGAAGCTTGGTTTTCTTGTGGGTGTCCTCGTGATCTAGGAGATTGTGGTAACTCTCCTATCATGAAAGCATTGTTAGGAAGCCTATAGTTTCCACAACCGTCTTCCTAGATGATGAGCTTGATGTCGAAGATGGTGGGAATGGCAGGGATGGCGGGTGTCTCTGTTGCAGAAGTGGAGCGAGAGTGGCGGGGTCGATGTATGATGTGGATGGGCCCTCATCATTCTTTGGAACTTGGGGGATTTTGTAATATTTGGCCTCAAGATTTTTTCAATATAAAAATAGTTCAGGATCTCCATGAATGGTAACCTCTCGTCCATTATGTGTAAATTTTACACATTGGTGGAAGGTTGATGCTACGGCTTTCATTGCATGGATCCATGGGCGTCCCAGGGGAATGTTGTATGGTAAGTCGAGGTCCAGGACCTGACAGGTGGTTTCCATGAGCATTGGCCCTACTTGAATAGGGAGTTTAATCATGCCCTGAGACACTCTTTCTTGGTCATCATATGCTCTTATTGTGATGCCTTTACCTTTTTCAATGGTATCCTCTGATATTTTCAATTGTTTGATTAGGCTGAGAGAGCAGATGTTCAAACCTGCACCCCCATCCACCAGGACCCTTTTGATTTTTCTCTTGTTTACAATGACCTCCAAGTGAAGTGTACGATTGTGAGATGGTTGGGCGGGAAAATCTTGGTAAGAAAACGTAAGGAGATTAGGTGTTATGATTTTTCTGACCATAGCTTGGAATTGTTCCACATTGAGGTTTGCGGGGACAGTGGATGAGGCTAATGCTTCCTCAAGGATCTTTTTATGTGTCGATGATATTTTTAACAACTCCATGATGGAGATGTGTACTGGTGTTCTCTTGAGTTGGTCTACAACATTGTAGCTATACGAAACAGCTCTTGATGAAGGGAAACTGAGGTTGGGATGATCCTGCAATGGTGACTTTATCGCCTCTTGTGGTGACTCTACAATCTTCGGCCTAGGTGCCCTTGATGGTGATGACCATGCAGTCTTCATTTAGGGAGGCAACGACTGTTTTGTACAAATGATTTACACTACCCTTCCCTTTGTCATTTTTATTCCCTTTGTTGCCATGATTCAGCATCGAATTCGTGTAGATTTTAAGATCCTGATTCCCAGTAGGTGTTTCCACATTTATGATTCTTTTGTCGATGAGATCTTGGATGATGTTCTTGAGTCTCATACAATTGTTTGTGGTGTGGCCTTTGATTTTGTGGAACTCACATAGTTGATTTTCATTGTACCAAGGAGGTTTGACATCGGTTCTTGATAATTTTCAAATGTAGGAGCTTGGATGAGTTTTTCGTCGATTAGCTTTTTCATGATGTCCTCAAGTGGTTCCCCCAAAGTAGTGTATTTTCGTTTGGGGTATGTTTTGCGTTGAGGTGGTCCTCTTTGGTCATTGAGGTTATTGATTGTGGGATTATTGTTGGGTTGATGCGTTGTGTGATGAGTGTTTTGATGTGGTGTTTGGATTTGTTGTGTAGGTGTGTTTTGACGCGGACCACTAATGACCACCTTGGCATCGACGATGCCATCATTAGTGATGTTCTTGTTTCTCGCCCATGTACGAGGTTTATCATTGTAATTAGATGATGGGCAGTTGTTTTGCGGTTCGTGATATGACGTTGATTCAGCGGGTTGAGTCACAAGGGCTCTTTCGATGCTAGCGCCTTGGAGATCAATTGTTCATATGTAGTGATACCCTGAACTTTGAGATGGAATGATAGGCGACTTTTAAGGTTGGCTATGATTGTGCAGACTTGTTCTTCTGGCATGGTCCATTTGCTCCGATTGGCCTTGGATTTCCATCGTTGAAGGAATGAAGCAAAAGATTCATTCTTTCCTTTTTTTAGAGCGTATAGTTCTTCGAGACTAACATCCATTGCAATGTTACATACATAATTCTTAATGAATGCATCTCTAATTTCTTCGAATGTCCTAATGCCTGAAGGTAAGCGAGAGAACCATTCTATAGCATTGCTTGCTAAGCTCCTAGGGAATAGCCACATCAGATAAGTATCGTCATATGTGACCTCCATACAATGAACCTGGAATTCCCTGATGTGATCTTCAGGGTTTCCCGTCCCTCAATATTTGTCAAATTTAGGGATCTCAAATCCCTTAGGGAATGGTTTCATGTCTAGGCTCCTATCAAATGGATAGGGACACAAGTTGCTATGCATTTTGGTTGTTCGTCCTGATTGAAGGTCGAGCACTTGTTGCGAGAGCAACCTGAGTTGTGTCATCACATCATTCTGGGGATTAGGGGGTGGGATGAATGTGTTTTGAGGTGTTGAAATCGTGGTTTGGATGGATGGGTTGTTTGGTGCATTATTCAATGGTATCGGTATGTTGTGGCGGGCAAAGTAGGCTTCTACTTGCTTTTGGATGAACAATGCTTGTTGTTTCTCTTGTTGTTGTTGCGCTAGGATTTGTGCTTGTTGTTGTGCTTGTTGTTGTTCCAACAATGCTTGTTGTTGCGCTTGCTGATGTGCTTGTTGCTGTTCTAACAACCCTTGTTTTTCTGCTTGTTGTTCCCACAACGCTTGTTGTTGGGCTGCCAATTCTGCTACTTCTTGTTGCTCTTGGTATTGCTTTAGTGCTTGCTGATATGCTTGCATTTGCGCTGCTTGTGCAAGAAGTTGTGCTTGTGCTTGTGCGGCTTGTTGCTGCAATAATAATTATGCTTGAGCTAATCTTTGTGCTTGTAATGCTTGTGTAGCTTGGGCAGCTTGAGCGACTTGTTGTTGTTGTTGTTGCAGTAAAGCTTGAGCTTGTTGCCTGTTGCGCTTGTATTGCAGCTTGTGCAGCTTTGGCAGCTTGTGCGGCTTGAGCAGCTTGTTGCACAGCTTTTTGTTTTTGAACTTGTTGATATCCTCTTTGGAAAGTGGCTTGCAATGTTGCGTCGAATTGGTTTGATGTGGTGAACGTCGATGGTGGTGGGGGTGGTGGTGGATTTGGAATGGTGGTGGATGATGATGTTGTGTTGATGTTTTGGGTGTTGGATAATGGTATTGATGTGATTGGCCCCTGAGAGGTCATGCTTTGTGATGTGAGAGGGATGTTCGATGATGTTGCCATTGCTTGTGTGTTTGTCGTTTGTTGTTGCGATATCAATGACAAATTTTGTGTGTTTGGTACAATGCTTTGATTGATGGTTGGGATATAGGTTTGATTGATACTTGGTAGGGGAGGGAGCCCTAAACTAAGGAGTGGTGTGGATGATAATGGCAATGGCGGAAGAGGTAGAAATGTGAGAGGTGTGAGTTGTTGTGAGAATGTTGTGGTGTCGAATAAGTTCCCTAATCCGAATGTATCTCCCTCTTCTTGTGAGTTTGTGAGAAGAGGTGTTTGTGGTGCTCCATGAAAAGATGTTGATGATGGGTCATAATGTAAAGTGAGAGGAACATTTTTTTGTAATGGGTTGTTGATTGTGTTTTGTTCCAAGGTGGTGTTTGCGTCCAAGTTTTGATTGTTGACAAGGGGACATGATTGAAGAGCATTAAGAAATGTATTTCCTTTGTTGACATTGGGTTGTGTTGGAGCAAATGATGTTTTGATTTGCGGGATGTTTTGGGTGATGTTTTGGGATGGAGGTGTAGATGAAATAGGGATGGTGGATGAGATCGGAGGAAATGACGTATCCACTATAGTAGTCACATCAAAATCCGAAGGCAACTTGGTCCCTTGTTTTGCTAGTTCAAGCATGTACAATGAAGGGTTAAGTCTCATCATGATGTTGATGATTCTATGGTTGTCTGGATTTTGGAGCATTTCCATCATTTCCTCGCGAGACATTCCAAAGGTGAGGTCCTCCCCTTGATTTTCTTCTTGTGGGTGTGATGATGAGGGGATCAATGGATTGCTTGATTCTGCGAGATTCATTTCTATGTTTGTTTGGCTAAGGTCACTTGAAGCAAGAGTTTCTTTGTGGGCTTCCATACTCTTCTTGTATTGAGATCTCGTTTGAACCATAAAACAAGGATCAATCTTCGAGAATATGGGAGATGAATCTCTCGATTCTTTGGATCAATCGTTATTTTATGTCCCAAAGTATAAAGTTTTAGGATGCTTTTGAGGATCAAATGTGATGATATGATGATGATGTTAAGGATGGATGATATGGATGTTTTTGACTTTTGATCAATCTTGAGTGAGACACTAGGCTTTTAGGACTTGTGGATTTTTGGATTTTGAGATTTTGAGATTTTGTCCTTGATTTTTTTTTTTTTTGGATTTTGATTTGGATTTTGAACAAAAAGACCCTAAGATGTTGGATGATGATCTAAGCAATAGCTTTGTTCAAAGGATGATAATTTGAATATGTGTGAGGAGAAGGATGCATCTACCCACACCTATTCAAACAAGATGATTGTTTCACTAAGTATATGAAAAAGGATTCATCTACATACACCAAGCTAGACAATATGATTTTGATAATTTTGACTAAGTATATGCAAAAGGATGCATCTACACATACCTAGCAAAAGATGTTTTTGCTAATGTTCTCAAAGATTTTGTCTCAATGATATTGATGATTTTGATTTTACCACAAAGCCTAGTATCAAGGATGATTTCAAGATTTTCCAAAAAGGTGATAGTGAGATGGATTTTTGTTTTGATGCTTTGATGGATGGGTGAAAAATGATGTTGATATTTTTTGATCCTAAAATGAACCTAAAAGGATACACTTTGTTTGCTTAGACCTAGGTATTGAAGAGCATGCAAATGCTTCCTAATGACCTTTGTAACCAAGAAATGATTTGAACATTTAGATTTCCAATCAATAATTTATGCTTTGGGATTTGGAGTCTTCAACACACATGAAAGTTCATTTTTTGTTTAGCTTTGCTTAATGTCTTTATTTTACCAAAAACACTTTCTTCAATTAAGTTTTCAAACTAAGATGTCCAATGTCTTAATTTCTTCAAACCCCACAAGATATGTTATGTGGAAGTTTAATGAACTTAAGGCAAGGGTTTCCTATTGCTTACTTAAGAAGACAAATTGAGATTTAATCCAATGCTTAGAAACCTCTAAGGATGTGAATCCCAAGGGAAAGCAATAACATATGGATTGAGTCAATGGTATTTATCTTCTAAAGGGTTTGAAATTTGGATGATGTTAAATGTTTGTTTCCATGATGTTTTTGATCAAGCAATGCATTTTGTAACCCAAGAATAAGTACAATCCTATGGATGTGAAAGACAATATTTTTTGGATTCCCACTTGGACAAGTCCAGCTACGCTTATCTCTAGCGGATGGTTAGATGCTTGACCCCACTGGCTCCCCTCCACGACTCATTAACGTCAATCAGGGCAACCAAGCATCAACACCCATGAAATTCCCATGGCATGCTTTCCATCTCTACTAGAAGACCGTAATAGTGTGGGGTGGCTTCAGAATGACCATTCTTGCACCAACAAATAGATAAAAGGATTTGGGCAAATTCTAGCACATGGGTTTTAGTAAGGACTTTTCGTTCGTAGGAATTGACCCAACGTGGCAAGAGTCCCCTTTTGGATCCATCTTGTCAGAGTCAACCGCGTGATATTGGCATTTCTTCCAATATCCACATTTATATCCCGGCTGGAAATACTCTTGGCTTTAGAGTGTTACCGGTTGAGCCGTTCCCTTGGGTGATTACTTTTTCCCACAAGGCGGGCCCTCTAAGATAAACAAAAGTGAATGAAGAACAAAATCCGTAACCGATCAATCTTTGATAGCAACAAAGAAAAGAGAATGTACGGAAAATTCCACTCACACTCGCACAATAGTTTGTTCAATTTTAAGCCCAAATTGAAGTGTGGAGGTGATTGCTTTGTCTTAACCCAAAGTCATGGAAAGACCTTTTGATTCTCAAGATCGCTATAAAGCGTGAGAGAAGTGCATACGTCATTTTCCAATGGCTTTAGTCTAAGTAAGCCCTCACAAACAAACAAAGCTACACTTGTTCTTTTTAAACCCTCAAAGCAATGTGTGAGTTCATTTTAGAGCACCAAATCACAAGTGAAAAGACATTTGTTCAATTGTTTAATCCATAAACGAAATCTAGTAAGTTGTTGATCCTAAGGTTCTTTTTATTCCTTTTGCAAAAAAATAAACAAAAAGAATCATTTTTAAACCCAAATGAAAGCTAGTGTCCTAAAGAAAGAAAAGGATGACAAATTCTTTGAAGAAGTGTTAAACAAACACTTAAGTGTTAAAAAACACTTTGATTAGACAAAATATCATCCCCATGCTCCTCTTTCTTTTGATTTTGATTCCCAACCTACAAAAGTGATCAAAACATTAGATGAGATCAAAAACAAAAGGATATAGGGGTTAGATGAATCATTTACCAAAACACCCTAAAACTTAGCCAAGTTATCATGTGTTTTTACTTTAGATGAAAATTTGAAAATTTTAACTCATTAATAGTTAAGAAACAACTACACCATTGGATAGCTTACAGAATTCTACCCTATTTCAAAAAAAAAAAAACATCAAAAAAGACCTTCGTATGACCAAGATATGGTCATTTTAAAACTGACTCATGGGCGCTAAAATAGTGATCATGGGCGCTAAAAGAATGATCATGGGCGCTATAACAGTGATTACGGGAGCTATAACAGTGATTATGGGTGCTATAACAGTGATTACGGGTGTTATAACAGTGATCACAGGCGCTAAAACGGGGATTTATGAACATAACTGTAAAAAATGACAAAAAATTTAAAAAACGTGTTATAATCTGTCAATCAGCCCTCCTTCTAGCGCCAAAATGTGAACCCCAATTCAAAGTGCCTACAAAAACACAATAACAAACAATGTTAGAGAATCATTTTGCAAGCATGAACAAGGATTCCCCATGAAATCCATTCACAAAGCTAAAAAATAGGAAATAAAACAAAGAAAATAATGAAGAACATAATGGAAATATGAAATCCTAATTTAGCATGCAAACACTTGATCCCATGGGGGAGTTGGTGCAAATAGGTGTGTGGAGATTTTCCCTTTCCCAACTCCTTGAATGCAAATGTTGATTGAAGATGATTGATCCACTTGATAAGTCCCTCAATGAGCTCCAAAATCTGCAATAAACTAGTTAAGAAGATGGATGGAATTTGAGAGATATTTGTGCATAATAACTTTGCATAATTGTGGATGATCAAATGCATGGTGAAGCATTCTATTTATAGAATGTTGAAATGGAAACAAAGCCAAAATAGAGCAATGTGGGACAAAGATTTGGCCAATGGAAAATGCCACTTGTCCAAATGTGATTGGGTGAGGAATGTGCAAGTTTTGACAAATGTGCCAATAAATGCATTTTTTGAATTTGAAATTTGAGAAATGACATGTAAGAGGGGGAAAGAAAATTGCATTAAATGCCACTTGGCTCAAGGCAAGGACATGTAAGAAGAAGTAAATGCCTTGTTGGAAGGACTTGTAAGAGAGAGTAAATGACATGTTGGAAGGACATGTCATTCAAATTTTGAATTTGAAATAGAAGAATATTCCTCCAAAAGATGCTTTGTTGAGGGAAAATGAAGATTTAATAAATCAATAAATTGATTTATTTGTGCAAGTGGGAAAAGCTAGAGGATTTTGAAGATTAGATTAGATTTAATCAAGATTTGATCAATTTAATGAAGATTAGGAAGTTTGACTTATTTTGACTTAGATTTTTGGATTAATTTAAATCAAACAAGAGAGGAAATGATTTAATGAGTTTAATTAAATAAATATGTTTTGATTATTTAATTAAAGAGATTGAAGTAAGATTAAATTAAATAAGATTTTAATTTATTCAATTTAATAGATAGACTTTAGAGATTTAATTAATTAAATAAAATTAATTATTTAATTAAAAGAGATGGAGAATGATTTAAGAGACTTAATTAAACACATGATTTGTTTAATTAAGAGAAGAAAACAAATGAATTTAATCAAATAAAGATATTCAATTAAATGGCTAGTTCGGGGAATGATTTAGGATGAAATGATGTTGGTAGTCAAACTTAGATGCGCAATGTCAACTTGTACATTTTGCGTGTCTACACAGTTAACAAAGATTGACTTGGAGCCACCTTGGGCGCCCAAGTTGGAATCTTGGAGTTAACACTTTTGCATGATAAGATATTTTATAAGGCTGAGTTAAGTGGGCCCATTCTTGGGTGCCAACTTTGAGGAGAAGCTTACAAGATATCTTTGTAATCAATGTTGAGTTAGGACTTCAGCTTTGGATGCCCAAATTGATGAAGGACTGGGTTTGACATTGTTTTTCACGGAAGAACTCTACTTGCAAAGAATAGGCGTAGGTTTTATGAGATAAAATTTGTGCTTTGTAATTGTAAACTCTTTGGAGTTTACAAGGCTCATTATTGTCTATGAATTGCAACAAGTTGAAAAGAGTTTGATCAGATTTTCTTGCAGGTTGTGAAGAAGAATTGTTGAAAGCAAAAGAAGCATCTCAAACAAGGATTGATAAACAATTATTGTAATCTTGTTCTAAGGTTAAATAATACAAGCACTATTGATTCTGGTGGTGGAGTTTTTTTCCGAAAGGGTTTCTCCATGGTATATGTTGTGTCACTTCTATCTTCTGGTCTTATTCTTCTACAATATTTTGTCTATTTCTACAAATGATAAAATGAATCTAAACAGATAAACATCCAAAAAGAAACTGTAACAAAGAACACTTAATTAGATCTACAGTATAATAGTTTTACAAGTTTTAAAGCTACATAGTCACCTCCATTTTCAACATACCATCCCGTGTCGGAGTGTGTTTGCAAAGATGTTGGGTTGTTCATATCAATATGAAGCCTCCATTGTGCGTGTGAAAGTTTGAAGAACACGCATGTGTTGATCGAAGATATGTGTTGAAGCTTTGTCAAATGTTGATTAAGATCTTGGCATTACTTCTTTGTACAAAATAGGTTGATTCTCTGATTGTTTTTTAGAAGAAAGATGGTTGTTATATAGAATTTGTGTCTTCGAATGAACGCTTGAGATTGCATAGTAGAATATCTTGATCAATGGTCAAAAGATGTTGAGAAGATTTAGATGGGCATAATTTGTGCAAATTGATTACGTAATTGGTGTGATTGAAGAAATAGATTGATCTGTCAAGAAATAGATTGATCAGTCAACCAATCAGAGTGAGCAATCGGTGGTTCGTAATTTGCTCAATCATGAAAGTGGGTGAGGATAATTAATTAATTGATTTAATTAATTAATCTTTTTGGAGTTGAATGTGCAAATCAAGTTTGACTTTCAAACAAAGTTGTATTTGTTTGATTTGGTTTTTGATGATGTTTTGAATAATTTATTTAATTTTTCAAATTTGGGGGAAAGTGATTTAATTAAACTATTATGTTTTAATAATTTAATTAACTTATGGGAATAAAGTGAATTAGTGACATAATTAAATAATTGGTGTTATTTAATTAATTGTGAGGAATAAAGTTAGATTAGAACTTCATTAAATAAATAAAATTTATTTAATTGGTCAAAAATGATGAAAAAGTGAATTAATTAAATAATGTAGTATTATTCAATTAATAGCAGAAATTAGGGTTTTAGGACTTTATTAAATAAATAAAATTGATTTAATTTGTTAAAAATGATGAAAAATTAAATTAATTAAATAATGTATAATTATTCAATTAATAGAGGAATTTATGGTTTTTGATGCTTTTTATGTGAAATGCAATGATATTCGATGATAATGATGTCGATGATGTAAAAATATCATTTAAGGTGTGCGATAAGTGTTAGGTCAATTTTACATGTCTACATTTTGCCCCTCTTTGAGACAAAGTATTGGTTGCTTTGTTTCAAAGATTTCGACATTTAAGATCAAGATTTGAAAAAATTTATATGTCCCACTATGCCCTAGCAGTCAAGGGAATGATGGTAGGACTTTGGGTTGCCCCTTTGAGAGGTTGGGAAAAAATATCACTTTGTAGGTCAAGCTCATGACACTATTTTATTTCAATTCAGATGCATATAGGGAAAAAATATAAAGAACCAAAGAAGATGTTCTCTGAACCTCAAAGTGTAAAATGCATTAAGAGAATCGATTATTACAAAGTGATCAATCCTTATGAAGGAGATCAAGAAACCCTAAAAGGGAAACCCTAAATGAAACCCTAGTGTGCACACTTAATAATTAATAATTAATTAATTATTAATGTGCCTAAGCTTAAGTAATAAAGAGGAATAAGTGACTTAATTAATTAATCAATATGATGTAATTAATTAAGCATACTAATTTATTACTCTAACACCCCCCCTTAAGATGAACTTAGGAAGAAGCTAAAACACTAGAATAAGATGCATGAAAACAAAGATGGGTCCTGGCAACTAGGCCTAATCAGGTACCCATTTATAAATGCAATATGAGGTAGATAAGGAAAAACCCAGTGGAACAAAACCCCCCTACAATGTGACATGCTGCAAAGAAGCACTGGAAGAACTCTGTAGAGTAACACTGGAACCGCAATCTGACAAGCAAGGAAAGATATCTCTGTCTACAACTGAAACCAAAACCGGAATCAAAATAATGTGATAGCAGACCCGATGCCACAGAACACTCAAAAACTCCAAACAGGAACAACCCTGGAATCTATGAAGCAGCAAGAAATTATTGAATGATGTATTACTGAAAATGAAGTGCAAAGATGCAAGATGCACTCTCCCAACTGCCAAAACATCCAACAACCCATCGGGCCAAATCTGGACTAAATGATAAACCTGGGATAGATACAGAAAAAGTGCATGGACAGCAACATAGAGCTCCTCAATACCTTTCCAATGCCGCAAACGAGGAAAAAATTGGACATCGTGGCAAAAATTTATGAGCTCGGAAGTCCAAAAACAACATCTAACTTCAAACAGAAATAAATGCAATAAAGCAGAAAAATACTATAAAATAAACTACACCAAATGAAGGTTCTCGGAACCAGCTTTCTGGCAATATCTCGTTTGCCCGATTTCGATACAGTATGCCCAAGTTATGGCCAAAAGAAAAAAACTACTTTTTTTTAGGGCAAATCAGGGCTAGGAGGGGCAAAGAGGAACCGGCCGTACGGATGATGTCATGCTGACGTCAGCAAAAGCCGAGCTTAAAATTGATGGCCGTCTGGCCATTGCTGCAAAAAATTAGCCCCCTTGCAAAATGAAAAAAATTTGTGCCCCTGGTCTTGTGGGCGACCAGGGGCTAGCGGCCTCATGGGTTGGTGTAGGGGCGGAGCCCCTAGTTCTCCATGTGGCCGGGGGCTGAGCACAGGGGCCTGCGGGGGCTGCACAGACAGGCGGAGGGTTCCAGCTGGTGGCGGGTCGGCGGAATCCGCCGGTGGCGGTGTTGTTTGGGTGGCCGTCCGGTGGCTGCTGGGCGGCAGACCCCTTTTACTCTGTAAGCACCGGCCCGAAACCCGAGAAATGCATTTTTTTTCATTTTTTTTCATTTTTCATGCATTGAGAAGCGTGTTGGGGAGGCCGTACGGCCCCCTAGAAATTTTTTTTTCCTTCCGGATCAACTGCTCCAAAATTGACGAAATGATAGGCGTTTCTAGGGTTTTTGGCCACTGCGAACACGATGGCGGTGTCCGTTTGAGCCCAAAGTGAGCCAAAAAATAGGCTACCCCCAAATCTTGCAGAAAAGATGCCTGTGGAAACCCTTGCACTTGAAACTCACAGAGAGGCCATATCTTCAGATCACGAACAAGCAGCTGCAGGTCTGGAGCTTTGATACCATGTTAGAAAAACCAAGATCACCTACATGCAAGATGGATACCTGTCACATGCAAAAGATATGAAGAACCAAAGAAGATGTTCTCTAACCTCAAAGTGTAAAATGCATTAAGAGAATCGATTATTACAAAGTGATCAATCCTTATGAAGGAGATCAAGAAACCCTAAAAGGGAAACCCTAAATGAAACCCTAGTGTGCACACTTAATAATTAATAATTAATTAATTATTAATGTGCCTAAGTTTAGCTTAAGTAATAAAGAGGAATAAGTGACTTAATTAATTAATCAATATGATGTAATTAATTAAGCATAATAACTTATTACTCTAACAGTAAAATATCATTTAAGGTGTGTGATAAGTGTTAGGTCAATTTTACATGTCTACATTTTGCCCCTCTTTGAGACAAATTATTGGTTGCTTTGTTTCAAAGATTTCAACATTTAAGATCAAGATTTGAAAAATTTTATATGTCCCACTGTGCCCTGACAGTCAACGGAATGATGGTAGGACTTTGGGTTGCCCCTTTGAGAGGTTGGGTGAAAATATCACTTTGTAGGTCAAGCTCACGACACTATTTTATTTCAATTTAGATGCATATAGGGAAAAAATTAAGCCTATCTAGGTCTCTTATTGCTAGTTCAAATATTCCCGAGAGGTCCTAATTTTAACCTAGGAAGGTTTTATAAGTAAAAATTAGCGTTTTGGGGGGTTAAAATAGGTAATTAGGGTTCTAATTACCTTATTTGCACTTCAAGCTTATAGAGAATTCTTGCCTCTAGTTTTCTTGTTTTGTTAGTTGTCGAGGAGCTATGGCGAGGATTCAGGGAACCCCACATGTCGTGGATGCGGTTCACGAGTTTGGACAACCTGCAGATGCCGGTGCCTTGGTATGTACCCTTTCATTTCTCATTTTTATCTTTTCATGTTTGCGTAATTAATGTACAAAGATAAAGTAGTCGATAGCACTAGGTTTAGGAATTTTTTGCTTTTGCATCGTTTTTCTTGCTTTTTCCCTTTGTAAACAACTCGCTTTTGGGTGATCCCACAATACTGGTTTACAATTTCTAGGAGATCCTATTTTTGCTTAAATCACATATTTTTAGAAAATATAATGATTTAAGCCTTGAAAATTTCCATTTAAAGGATTCCAATTGAAGAGGGTTTGATTGAACCACCTTAGATCAAACCCCCTTGGATAGAACCCCGCTAGTTTTAAACTATACCTATATCGGAGTCTCCTTTACACTTATCAAAATGCTGATAAAAAACCAGTTTTTATTTACCTTTTGGGGGATCAAATGAATTCATTTAATTTAATTTTTTTGTAAGTATGTAGTCCTTATTATAAGCTTCCCAAAAAGTATAATTTTAAATAAATTTAATTTTATTATTATATTTATTTTTTATTTCTTGTGAATGTAGGTTTTTCACGAAAATCAAGCTCTCTATTTTGTGGAAAAATAGCATATTATCAAAAAATTGAAAATATCAGTATACTAGATATTGAAGTCCTTGATCCAATTAAAAAAATTGAATTTCAATACATATAAAAAAAGTTATGTTGTATACAATCCACCTATGTCTGAATTGTAATTGGTTTGACTTCAAAACTTGATTAAGGAAAACATATTCAATAAAACACTATGAAACTAAATGAAAGTGCTAGATATTGTAGTTACAAATCTAAATTAAAAAAAAAAAGAATTTTATCCTTAATGGAAAAAAAGTTATGTTGTATACGGTGAGCATCACTCCTTAAAAATGGTGTTTATTGAAAAAAATTAGTTTTCGAAGGAGATGGAAAAAGAAGTGCAATGTAATTCTAAAAATTTTGAAAAAAATATATTTAGAATCTACATACAAAATTTCACAAATTATTAGTTTACATCATCTTCAAATTCCTCATGGTTTAGCCACTATAGGTGCCCGAAAGTGAAGATTTAGTTAGAAAAAATCAGTTCAGTGTCCAGTTTGGCCAAAAATTGTAAACCAGTATTGTGAGATCACCATTTTGATTAAATTCTTCATACTCTTGCTCAATTTGTTCGCTTTTGACCTAAAATTTCACTCTTGCTTTTTGCCTTTGACTGATATTTTTTCCTTGTTTTGCTCACTTTGTGATACAATTGCGCTTTTGATGCAATTTTTTACTTTTGAAATTTTTGTATTCGTCATTTTCTATCACTTGTGACTATTAGTTTCTCGCTTTTTCCTATTTTTATCACTTTTGCTAAAAAAATTGTCATTTTTGCTATAAAAAATTCGCTTCTGACTATTTTGGAATCCTAAGTCATTTTGTTCATCGTTTTAGGTTCGTTTTGTGTTTTCATAGTGAATCTTTAACATCATGGATTGAATGGTTGTAGGCAATTCTTATTCTGCTCTAGTTGAGGGAATGATGATCGCGTGATCTGTTTGAATTGATCATTGGGTTTCATGAGCTAGAGTGACATTTTGGATGTTGTTGGGTTGTGACACATTTGCTACATGCCTATCATCAAAGGTCATAGAGTGATGATTATTTCTCTTGCAGAGAGGTGGCACTCAAAGAACTCTTCATTTCATTTACCTACTGGTGAGGCCACCATCACCCTGGAGGATGTGTGGAGGATCCTTCGTATACCCATTCATGAGGAGCTTGTTACATATTCTATTTGACGGGGTACCCACGCTATGCACCACGCACTTGGTGTGAGACGTGTGGAGGTTCACCAGTCAGAGATGGACTTATTAGATTTTGTTGGCAATGTTGATCCTGTTTCACTTGTTCTCTATGGTTTGGTTTCAAGGCTTGTTGTTCTTGATAGGAGAGGCTGACAGTTTCCTGTTGGTTGGGGTGTGTGTATAGAGTATATGTTCAAGAACGAGACTAGATACGCATGGGGTCGATGTCTTATTTCCCACATGTACAGAGACATGCACGAGGTTGCATATCGTGGAGGGAGGTCTATTTTTGCTAGTGTTTCTCTTTTGCATGTATGGGCCTGGGAGCACATCCCAGTTACTCAACTTGATGGTATATTGGATCGTACTATTGGGGATCCAAACTCTTATTGCTATGGAGATTTCCTTTATTACACTTTACTTGGACAACTTCCCCATTGGCATCACGTTTTTTATGATATGCCAGGTTTTATATGGAGACTATATATGGATTGTGAGGCATGGCCTGATGATTAGGAGTATTTGGTATATTGTAGATAGAGTGGATGGATGATTGGTTGTGTGCACTCTCTATTAGAGAGATATCTACTTAATAGGGTTTGCAAGTAGTTTGGAGAGAGACAAGGTTGATTTCCAGATGCTTATGAGGCTCAGTTTGGTTGAACCACCAGAGAGGTCCATGTTTGGGGTCTACAGGTCAATCAAGATGTTACATTTAGAGCTATTTCCCCATTCAGATGGGGTTGGTCAGTGGGTTTAGCCGATCTTGGTACTACTCCTGATTATGATTAGTGATGGGTATGATGTATTCCTTTGAGATTCATATATCCTTTTAGTGTTCCCATAGTGGGTAGAGTAGGCATTACAGGTCATCGTGGGGAGAGACCCAACATGTCGAGATCGTTGTGGAGCAGCTTGCCAGGGTGAGGTAGGATGGTGCATAGGGTGGCCTGATGCAGGTAGATCAAGGATAGGTTTTAGGTCCTCCTCCACCACTTGGAGATGAAAGTTTACAGTTAACACAAATGATAGCTGCGATGGATTCTGAGATATTGTGGTGACAAGTCGCGGAGGTGCAGATTGTTACACTCACTGTAGAGCGAGACATAGCTCAACAAGAGAGAAAGGGCTTTAGGATAGAGAGAGAGATTGATATTGGGTGTTGTCTAGTTGTCAAGACACAGTTGTAGGTTGTTACTACTGAGAGGTACAGTCTTAGGATAAAGTGTGATAGTCTACGAGTTGAGTGAGATGAGTTGCTATAGAGGTCAACATATTATTAGACCCTATATGAGGCTTCTATTTCTAGAGCATAGCGACATCCACAGATTGGAGAGCCCAGTGTTGCTACAAGTGTCAAGTTAGATGGTTGCTTAGTTAGACAACCTATTCAGCCTGATCCTTAGAGTCCTCCTCCAACTAGGCAGTGGCATATTCATTCTTGATATTTATGATTTTTACTATTCATAGACTTATATTACAGACATGATTTTGTATATATATTCATCGGCCTAGCTGAGGCCTCGTATATATGTATATTTTTGTATTATCCTATCGCACATGTTTCAATGATGATGTACCATGACATTCTTTTTTTTTATGATGATATATATGATATATACATGCTTCAATTCAACTTCATTATTTGTTTATGTGATTATTTATGAATGATGATGTATGATGATGTATGTGTTTTGTACTTTTCTGATGTACACATATGATGTGGATGGATAGATTGATCATATTTTATTTCATATGATGTTTTCTTATGTATATGATGAATGTTGATATATGATGGATGTATGCCTTATACATGATACATGATGTTTTTATTGTTTTATTATCATCACGATATGTATTGACGACATTGTGGATGCAAGATGGATATGGTACTAATGATATTGTGATGCAAGATGGATGTTAGTTAGAAGAAATATTTGATGATGGATAGAAATTTGATGTTGTTAGTTATTGATGAGTTTATTTCGCTTTGCTTGGAGGCTTCACATTTTTGACAATCCTTTTTGATGTAGCAAATAGATACGGTGCACCAGGGTATTAATAACCAAGGTGACATTGTATCTATTGCATGGACTTTGACTTTACATACAAAGAATATTCTTGCACATACCATACATACAAAAACTTTGTTAAAAATACATGGTTAGTTTGTGTTAAAAAATTTCAGACCAATTACACAGAGAGGTATGAAATACCTAGCATGCAACTGTTACACGAATTGTCTTAAAACAACTTCCATAGACTCAATAAAGCAGGTATTTGCCATGGTAGTATCACAAAAATATCTTACAAACAACAAATTGAAATGATGCTCAATTTCCCCCATTCCTTCTTCTCTAAATCCTTATGGACATCCTCAAGAGATCCTGGGAATGAGTCAATAAAATAAATCATAAAGATAAGACTATAAAAAGATAAAATAAAGTTGCAGTATCACTTTCCATATCTGTTTTGAGGTTTCAGGCTATTATCTGTTGTTAATCATGTCTATCGTAGGAATGGATCTGTTAAGGCATATCTCGAGATGTTGTTGGTGAAGTGTCAAAAGATAGGTAGTTAATACTTTGGCATTGTTTTCGTCTGTTTGTAATCAAATTTTTGTGATTGTTTGCTCGAAAGTTCTATCTTTTGATGTTTGCTTTGTTTGTTTGTTTTTTTTGTCAAAGGGTGAATGCAATGATTTGTTTATTATGTATGAAATTTTTTATTGCAGATTGTGATGATTTGTTTTGTTTTTTCTAAGTTTTTATGATGTTTTTGTTGTTTTTAGGGGACTAACCTAGGGCCTCGGGGGCTCATCAAAGATAAGTCTTGCCTACGTTATATACGCAGAGGCTTGTAGTTCACTTGGTTTGAATGTTTTTCTACTATTTTTAGATTTTGTGGTTAGTGAATATTTTTGGATTTTGGACTTTTGTGATTAAGCATGATAGAAACCTAAGGGGGCTGACCTATGATCTCGGGAGCTAATAAGCCTTGCCTACGTTGTACACACAAAGACCACATAGTTCGACCAGTGTTGACTCAAATCATAAACTATTTTTGGGTTTCAAACAACATTGATAACTTGGACTAATATTCCACTTCTATTTCTAGAGGATATGTTGTGGGAAATATACTTGAACTAGCCATGAGGTTCAAACAAATGTTGATAACTTAGAAATTTTTAGTGAAGGAATAATCCAAAGTTGTCTTTTTTTTTGTTTTTTTTAGATTTTTTTTTTTCGATAGTTTTGACCATGATGGGATGCTCAAGGATCTAATCCACGACCTGGTTTTGAGAAGTTTCCCCTAGTTTGAGGCAAGACTACCTTTTCTCTAGAAAGATAAATGTTGATGGTGCAACAAGGTTCAATACTCAATCAATTACCAAGCCATGGTTGGACACATGTTTTATTATGGGACGAATGGGTGGATGCTTTGGATAGTACTGATAGATAACGATGCAAGTCTCATTCAAACATAGAGCCTATTTGCTAGGTTTTCACTATGGTACCTATTTTAGGAGCACCACAAAGTGATTTTCACTTAAAGAATGTTTTATTTCTCTTTACTATTTTTCTTGCTTTTGATTTTTTATCTTTTTTATCTTTCTTTTTTTACCCTTTTGTGTGGGGTATTCTAATGTGCTTCAAGTGTAGAATCTCTTGAGGTGGTTGTTGTTTAGTGGTTCGACTAAGGGTTCCCCTTCAGGAGTAGCCAATTGATAAGCTCTTGAAACATAGCTTGCTATGATAATGAATGGGCCTAATCAGTTGGGTTCAAACTTTCCTTTGCCATCTTGATTTAGTTGTACCTTCTAATTCTCTCTGAGTACCAAGTCACTAACTTGAAAGTTTTTGTCCTTGATCCTTTTGTCATAGCTTTGTTTTAGACAATCCTAATAAATCTACAGAGGTTCAACATGCTCAAACACCTTTCATCTAGGAGTTCCAACTCATTTAATCTAGGTACCCGATACTCTTCATTGATGACCATGCCTTTTAGTGAGATTCGTAATGAGGGAATTTTGACCTCAATAGGTAAGACAACTTCTTACCTGTAGACCAAGGAGAAAGGTGTGCCACTTGTAGGTGTTTGGATGTTGGTTCGATAAGTCCATAGGGCTGGGTTCAATTGCAAATACCAATCATAGTCGGCTTCATTAACAATCTTCTTTAGTATCTTCAAGATGGTTTTGTTAGATGCTTCGGCTTGACCATTTCCTAGGGGATAGTAGGGCATGGAGAATCTATGTTGGATAGAGAATTTTGAACAAATTTCTTAGACATCTTTATTTTTGAATGGGGTTCCATTATCCATTATAATTGTTTAGGGAATTCCATACCACAAATTAGATAATTTAGAATGAACTTTGATATCTATTTTTCGGTGATGTAGGTCAATGCAATTGCTTCTATCCATTTAGTGAAGTATCCAATCACTGTAATAATAAATTTATTCCCATTAGAGCAAGTGGGAGAAATATTTCCTACCAAGTCTAATCCCCATTATGAAAAAAGGCCATGGTGTTGTGATGGGTCTCAACTCTTGTGTTGGTGCATGAACAAGGTCTCTGTGCTACTAGCATTGATGACATTTTTGGGAATACTAAATACACTCTTGTTCCATGAAGGGCCAATAGTACCCTATTCTCAGTAGTTTTTGGACTAGGTTAGGTCCACTAGAGTGGGACCCACAAACACCTTCGTGTACCTCTTGTAAGGAATTTTGTGCTTCTTCTATGTTAAGACATCAGAGTAACATACCATCTAAACTGTGACAATATAAATTATCTCCTAGGATCATAAATCGAGAAGTCCTACGGGTAAAGGTCTTTTTTTGGGTTGTATTTAAGTCAAGTGGAATGATACCATGCTGGATGTAATCAAATGTGTCTTGGTACCATGGGGAGTTAGGACCAACAACAACACACATTAGTTATGATTCCAGGATGTTGAATGCTGGTACAAGCAGTTGATCCACAAGGAACTCATAGTTGGGAATGTTCTGCAGAATATCAAGGAGAGACCCTATTGTTCCCATGGAATCAACTACTTTATTGTTGATTCAAGGAATTTGTTCAAAGGTTATTGTGAAAAAATATTCCTTGAAACTATCAACCATTCTATTATATGGCATCAAATTGTCATATTTTGTTTGGTACTCATCATTCACTTACCTGATTACTAGCTGAGAGTCTCTAAAGACTTGTAGTTCTGTTATCCTCCATTCAACGACCATCTTGAGCCCTGCGATTAGAACTTCATACTCTGAGATATTGTCTATGCATGGGAAAGAAATTCTATACACCTTGGGTATACTATCTCCTTGTGGTGTGAGAAATAGGATACCTGCTCTAGAGCCATGTTGAGTGTGGGACCCGTCAAAATACAAGGTCCAATGGCTTGTCTATTTTATCAACAATATACTCTCATCTAGGAACTATTTTGTAAGAGGCTTGTGATCTTCTATTGGTGCTTCAGCCAGCTAGTCTACTATGATATGTTCCTTGATGGCTCTCATGTCTACATACTCTATGTCAGACTCACTTATAATCATTACCCATTTAGCAATTCTACCTATTAGAGCTGCTTTTTCTAGTAGGCACTTTAGTGAATCTACCTTTGAAATCAACTTTACTTGTCTATTTAAGATATAGTGTCTTAGATTTTGTGTCAAAAATATGACCGAGAGACATGCTCTTTCTATGGGTGAGTAGTTCAACTCGTAGCCCACTAATGTTTGACTGATGTAGAAGACTGCTCTTTCTTTTTTATTATCATCTAGCTATGCTAGGAGAGCTCCCAACGTTGCTTGTGTTGTAGACACATAGAGTATCATTTCTTTTTTCTGGAATAGGCGGCATCAAGACTGGAGGAGCAAGTAAGTACTCTTTAACTTGCTGGAATTCCTAATCACATCTTCCATTCCACTTGAATATGATGTCTTTATGTAAGAGATGAGTGAATGGGTGACATTTGTCTGCTAGTTACATGATAAATCGCTTGCTAGATTGTAGCTTCCCTTGTAAACTTCTCATTTTCTTCAATGTCTTTGGTGAAGGCATCTCTTGTATTTCTTTTACTTTCGCAAGATCTACTTCAATGCCCCTTCTTGACACTATGTACTCTAGTAGCTTTTTGGATGTTACAGTTGAGTCTCAAGTTATATTGTTCTAGCTATCAAACACCTTTCCAAGATTAGTCAATTGATCTTCCCTTTTGATGGACTTTGCTAGAATTTCATCCACATAGTCTTCCATGCTTGTATGTAGCATATCATGGAATATTGTCATCATTGCTCTTTGATAGGCCGCTCTTGCATTCTTTAGGCCAAATGACATTACATTCCAGCAGAAGGTCCCCCAAGCACAAGTAAATTTTGTTTTGTGTTGATCATCAAGGGATATTTTTATCTGATTATAGCCATAGAAACCATCCATTAATTATAGCATCTCATGCCCTGCTGTTAGATCCATGATCATGTCAATACTTGGAAGTGGGAAGTCATCCTTTGGGAAAGCTTTGTTCAGGTCTTAGAATTCTATGAAAATCCTTATGCCACCAGTGGGCTTTGACACTAGTACTAGATTTGATATCCATTTTGGATAATTGATGGGTCTAATGAAACCCATATCTAGTAATTTATTTAGTTTGACCTTTACCAATAGTGTTATTTGAGGATGCATTTTCCTTAGGTTTTGCTTAATAGGTTTTTCTCCAGGGGATACAACCAAATGATGTACCACTAATGCCAGATCTAGTCCAGGCATGTCTGCATAGGTCCACACAAAGTTTATCTATCATTGATGAACATTGTGAATTTTGTTTTCTCTTCAAGATCAAGTGACGCTGCATGTTAAGTGATCTTTGGATTCTCTGCCATGCCAAAATTGATGGATTATGTTTCTTCCACTAGTATTGTTGACTTTCCTTGATATTCAAATATGGGGAGATTGAACCCTCCATCCTTGGGTGCCTTGGAGAGGTTTTCACCCTTAGATTCATCCTTTATTTTCTTCCTTCCAAGATCCAATAAAGCCACATTTTGGTTTTCTCTAGGGGATCACATTTTTATTTTTATATTATCTTTTTCACTTTTGCGACTAGAGGATACAATCTCCCCACTGAAGTACGCATCCTGTTCGAGTTCCATAATGAACCCTACTTTGTGACCTCCTACTGGTATGTCTATTTGAAGTCCCATGAACTCTATGATTGCTTCATCATTCTGGAATTGATCCAGAATAGGTGTATGGTGTTGTTGGTCCCAATATATCAATTGGGGGTAGCAGAGGGGTAGGCTATCATCGTTGTCTATAAAACTTACATAAGTTGTGGAGATGGTTAGTATAGATCTGGTATCATTTTCCCATTGGATGTCTAGGTCATCATCACTTGAGGTGACAAAGGATGGAGAATCACATTCATACTCGTTAGAGTCTGTTCCGGAATAACAATAGTCATTAGGAATAGTTTTGATAATTTGGATAGGGGTTATGCTTATGCTAAAGCTCTCAAATAATTCCTCAATGGATAAATCATTGTCCATGCAATGGTATTTATCCAACATCTTAACGCTAGTAGAAGGAACTTAGTTCTTAAAAGAGGTAAGTCTAGTTTTTGGAGTAACCATTTCTTTTGAATCATAACCTAGTCCCATATTTTTCTTTCTCTATTCCACTTTGATAGGCTCCCATTTTCCTTGTTTGTGTAGCCCAAGGTCACCTTTTCCCTGATATCCCATTTGTTTAGCTAATTGATAACCTTTACTATTAGGATCAATTCGAATGGGTTATGATTGTTTTGGTTCCTTTTGGTCCTCTTTGTAGATCATTGATGACAAGTCTTCTTTGAATATCTCTTCATCCTCCATATCTCCCCATTTGGTGAAAATTGTGGGTTTGGCTATCATTTGTACTGTTTAAACATATTTGGTCTCCTTCGGGCCTCCATAAACCTTGGGTGTTGGTGGAACCATGCCAATGAAAAATGCTTGGTTGAAGTGATAATTTCCATTACCCCTATCAAGTACTTGAACCTTGGTTTTTTTTTTGGTTGCTCACTTGATGTGATCTTGGTTGAGGTTGATGGTAGTGTGGAATGGTCAACATATGAAAATGAATGAAAGGATATGTCATTGCTGGCTATGCACTATATTTTATTATACTTCTCCTTCAATTTTGCACAAAAGTGGAAGGGTTTAGGATCAAGATATAATGTCACCTCCTTTCCTTCATGATGAAACTTTAGGCATTGCTAAAAGGTTGAAGGAACCGCTTGTAGTGCATGGATCCAAGGGCATCCTAGAAGGAGGATATATGGCAACTCAAGGTCAAGTACTTGACATGTAGTTTCTATGATGGTTGGTCCTATCTACAGTAGTAGCCTGATTGTTCCTTCTGAATTCCTTTCAAGGTCATCATAGGCCCTTATAGTAATGCTCTTTCCTTTGTCTATCACATCATCATAATACCCAAACTATTTCATAAATTTCAAAGTACAAATGTTTAGACCTGCACCATTATCTATCAACACTCATTTGACCATGTTTTTATGGACACCAAACTCTATGTAGAGAGCTTGGTTGTGGAATGAATTTTGTGGAAGGTCTTTCTCAGAAAAGACTAAATGGTGATTGGCCATGATTTTACAAACTATGGCTTGGAACTAATCTGGATTGAGGTCGTTAGGGACTAATGTTTCTAATGCCTTTTCTAATATCTCCCTATGTTTAGGTGATTATTTTAGCAATTCTAGGATTGAGATCAAGGCGGGAGTCTTCTTCAGTTGTTCCACAATGTTGTAGTCATTCGATGACCTAGCTATGGGCTTAGGAGGGGTTCCCTATATTGTAACTCTCCCTCAATGGGAAGTTACGTTATAGTCATTGTCTCTACCCTGTATAGTTACTACATCCACCCTACTGTCATCCAATTGAGAGAGGGTACCTAGAATTGTGTCACCATAAGTGTAGTTAGCGTTGTGATAGCCTTGGTCCTTAACTTTATCATTCCTTTTAGCATGGTTTGGAATTGGATTTGTGTATATCTGGAGGTCCTTATTTCTAGGATGATGTTCAACATCCACTTCTCCCTTGTTTATCAATTCTTGTATGATGTTCTTGAGTCTCATGTAATTGTTTATTGTATGGCCTTTAATTTGTGGAGCTCGCACAAGTCCTTCTCGTTGTACCACGGTGTTTTGAAGATTAGCTCCACATAGTTTGCGAAATTGTTAACTGTGATGATGTTTTGTTGCACTAGTTTACACATGACCATATAAAGTGGCTCTCCTAATACTGTGAACTTCCTTCTTGGTTGATCATATTGCCTCTACTGGCCTCCTTGATATGTTTGTTGGTTGACTGATTGATTGTTTTGGGGATAGGTAAGTTGATTGTTTTGTGCATTATTAGGAGTATAGCTTGTTTGTGCCACTTGAGATTTTTTTTGAGGTACATTAGGATTTTGTATATTCCATACTACTCTTGCATCCACTACTCCATTGTTTGTAATGTTTTTTTTCTTGGTCCAAATTTTAGGTTTCTCATTCAAATTAGAAGAACTATCTCATGGGTTACTTAGCTTGATTACTTTGATTTCCATGAGGGAACTTTCTATGTGCAGTTCCTTTTCAATGGCTTCTTCAAAGTTTGCAGGACACAACATGGTGAGTTGGTAATTGACTTTTGCTTCGACATTGGAAACAAATATGTCTACTAGTTCCTTGTCGGGAATAGGCCATTTGCATCAACTAGCCTTATGTCTCCATCGTTGAAGGTAGGAGGTGAAGGATTCTCCTTGAATTTGCTTAATTTGTATAGATTTGTGATGGTGATGTCTTGTTCTATATTGAATGAGAAGTGGGTTACAAATTTGGTAGATAGTTCATCAAAGCTTTTAATTCCTGGTGGTAGATGGGCGAACCATTCCATGGCGTGACTAGTAAGACTATGTGGGAAGAGCCTCATTAGGTAGGAATTGTTGTTTTGGACTTCCATGCATGCTATCGAGAAATCACTCACGTGTTCTATTGGATCTCCTTTTCCTTTATATTTCTCAAACTTTGGTATCTCAAAGTTTCTTGGAAAGGGAAGCATAGTGATGGAATGATCAAAAGGAAATGGACATATATCTTGAAGGGTATAATTCTTCTTTGGTTTCCCTACCTGCATGTCTGATATTCACTAATTCATTGCTTGTAGTCATATTTCCATATTTTTTTTGGTACGTTTGTTTATGGATCAGGTGTGTAGTAACCTTTTCCTACCATGTTTTGGTCATAGGTTGGGTATTGTGGAGGTACAAGACCTTGGTAACCATGTTGTGTGGAAGGAGGGTTAGCTCCTTGTTGGACATAAGTAGGGTTATCTCCTTGTTGAATGTTAGGAGGGTTAGCTTCTTGTTGAATATAAGGAGGGTTAGCTTCCTTGTTGTTGAGGAGGGATACCTTGGTAGTGCATTAGCGGTACACGCTATTGTTGGGGTGAGATGTACTTAAGGTTTTCCTGGTGGTGTGTTGGTGGGGTACCTTGTTGTTGAGATGAACTGTATTGAAGGTTTTCCTGGTGGTGTGTTGGTGGGATACCTTGTTGAGGGGATGAATTGGTAAGGGTACCATGTGGCACACCTTGTTGTTGGGGTGAACTATATTAAAGGTTTCCTTGATGGTGTGTTGGAGGGTTACCTTGTTGATGGGATGAATTGGGAAGGGTGGCATGTGGCACACCTTGTTGTTTGGGTGAACTATTTTGAAGGCCATTCTGATAGTGCATTGGTGGGATACCTTGTTGATGGGATGAATTAGGAAGGGTACCCTATGACACACCGTGTTGTTGGTACCATTGACTGGGAAGGGGACCATGTGGACCACCTTATTGATTGGAAAGGGTACCATGTGGCACACCTTGTTGTTGGTACTATTGATTAGGAAGGGGACTGTATGACCCACCTTGTTGATTGGAAAGGGTACCCCGTGGAACACCGTTTTGTTGGTATTGTTGATTTGGAAGCGGACCATGTGGCCCACCTTATTGATTGGAAAGGGTACCCTATGGCACACCTTGTTGTTGGTACTGTTGATTGGGAAGGGGACTGTATGACCCACCTTGTTGATTGAAAAGGGTACCCTATGGCACACCTTGTTGTTGGTACCGCTGATTGGGAAGAGGACCATATGACCCCCCTTGTGGATGATACTATTGTGGAAATTGACCTTGTTGATTTTGTAAATTTTGGGAAGGGTCAATATATGAAGTGTTTTGAGGCATGCATTGTCTTGTTGGAGGATTGTTGCTTTATGGTACGTATTGGGATGAACCTCCTTGATACTGTTGGGCCACTACCACTTGTTTGATTTGAGTTGGTTTTCTATACAAGGGGTTTTCCACTGGTTGACCTTTTTCTTGTGCAAATACAAGAGGCGTGTTTAGGATCTCCAATGGTTTGGGTATTTCCCTCACAACTGATTTATCTCATAAGGAAATGAGATGAGGATCTTTGAGACCTTTCATGTTGAAGTCTATAGGAAATTTAGCACCACTCTGTGCTAATTTGAAAAAGTAAGTGTTTGGATCCTTTCTTAGGAGTTTGTCCATCAACTTGAGCACCTTGGGATTGTTAAAATGTTGAAATAGTTCTTCATTGTTTATTATTCCTCACTATCCACCTCCTCTATAACCATATCCTTTGGGTTCTTGTTTTCTCTTTCTATTTCTTTTTGTTTTCTACAGATTACCTCTTCCTCACTAGGTGTTGCATTGAATGCGAGTCTCTTTTGAGGTGTTTCAAGGTCACTTGGCCTATATCCCCATGGGCTACTTTCATCGTTTGTGGTGTTTGTTAGGGGTATGCTAGCATTGCTTTTGTTTGCTTCCATGTTATTTCTATTTTGTGATCTCATAATTTTCATAAATGAATGCTAAGCTTTTGTGAACATTTTGTGACTCCTAGGTAAGTGCAAAAAGATGGGGGGCCAAAAAGTGTCCAATTTACTTTTTCATCCCGAAATAGCAAAAATGCAAGTGTGTTATAATAAAAAGTGCTCGTGTTATGGGTTGGTAGTGACCAAGCTTAGGCTCAGTCATTACCAAGCCATAACATGTGTTAGGTCTCAAAAACACAGGTTTGAACCACGAGAGGTTGCCAAGCTCTCACAATGTTTTTGGCTAACGTACAAGGTCAAATGGTGAATTTAAACCTTCTTCTCTTTAGGTACTACCATACCTAGGTGGGTACACCTATATGAATGAAGCAGATTTGAATTGTGCTTATTCCTTAAAGCAATTTATCCAAAATGGCAAGTGGGAGTGGATAAATGAATTCTTATTTTAGTATAGATTGTATAAGCAATATCAAGGCTAATCCTAATATGTTTAGTTAATAGATGTAAAAAATATAATGGATGAAACTAAGAGATAAAATGTATAAGACTAGTGCCTTGTTGGGTAAAATGGAGTCAAAGGAAAATTTGAGATGAGTGACTTCTATCTAGCATAAATTCTAATTGTTTGGCATATAGATATTTGTTTACAACTTTTGTAAACATGTGAGAATGTAATTACCAAGTTCTTCTTAATAATCCAAATGATACTTCTGAATTACTATAACTGGCCTCAAGGATTTAATCTCCACTTGGAAGAACCAACCAATCATACCACACAAGTGCATTGACAAATTGAGTATATGCTTGATATATCAATTTAAATAACAGAGAAATATCAATATTGGAGACAACTAGATAATATCTTCAATTAATTCAACAAATAATTGATAGCAAAGATATGCCACAAAATCAGATAACTTCCATTGATTCCTCCAGAATTTTATACATGCATCGTAGTCTTTTTAATAAAAATAATAATTGAAAATTATCTATTGTATACTTTCTCCTATTCACCTGTTATACTCTTCTACCTACTCTAATCTTCTGATAATCCCTTTGGTCTTAGTCTCTCTTATTTATTGAGAGGCAACAAGCTTCGGACCAAAGGTCATGACTTTTGATAAGAAAACTTAATTGAAAAGATAAAATGTATTAGAGATAACTAAAACTAACACATGCCAATTTGTTAATCTCCGAGTAAAATCCCGAGTCACTAAAGAACTATGCAAAGCTTTTACTTTATGATAATATTTTCTTGATGTCAATTAATCTTCATCTGAACCCATATATTTCTCTTGCCACTTGCTAATTGTTAAATCATTCGGCCACTTGAATTCCTGTGTAGCAGTGAAGTTTGTAAGGTGGCTCTTCCATCTGCCATCGAGCAAGTTTTTGGTATCTACAACAAACTTTGTATAACCATTATCCAATGTCATAATTCCATCAAGCAAAGTGTGAAACTTCTCCAGATTGATATCACCATCACCTTGAATACATGTCAAGCATTAAGGAACCATTTGGTCAAACTCATTCTTCCATTCATCCACATCCTTGAGTTGTCCATCACCTTTAATGACCAAAGGACTGAAACTTTGTTTTATTGAATCAAATGAATTCCTTATGTTCTCTACCTTCTTCTTCATGTTAATCAAATACTTATGCTCATCAATAAATCCCTTTGCCATCTCTTGAGTAGGCTTTAATCTTAGAGGTGCATCAGGATCCCTTTGTGTTGCTTTGCATAGAGTGGTTAAAATATGGTAAGTGGGCTGCCATCTTTTCTGTAATTCCTATAATTTAGGGGAATTAGTATTTATTTGTTCTAGAGCTTTCACAAAATGACTAAAACCCTCATGGAATCCACTTATTTTCTCTTTTAAAACTTCAAATTTGTGCTTCAATATTTCCTTTAAGGTACCCAAGATGTGCTGCTTGACATCATCTATATTATGTTTCTTCAATTTTTCAATCTCTTCTTTCAACTGTTGAATTTTTGGATCTTCAGCTGGAGCAGGTGGATGATAGACAACTATTTCATCTCCTTTTACATTTGTGGCTTGTTGCAATTGTTTCTTTAATCTAACATTTTCAATGAATAACTTATTTATTTCATCATTTGATAACTTGAGTCTTTTCTCATACTTTGTTATCTTCTTTTCCACGTTTTCTACTACATCTTTTGTAAACATGGCTGAATGCATAGTTATGGTTGTTGCTTCTATTGGAGTAGTGTCCTTCATTATCCTGACCATTGCAGATCCTCTCATTTCCTGTACTACATCTAGAAGCCTTGGCTTCCTTGTGTTCTTTTGCTTCATCCATAGGGCAAGGATCTGGGTGGTAGGATTGTATCTTGTACCTAAAACTCCTTTTTTGAATCAAATTCTACAACCAAGTTTGGATCATCCTAGGCTCTGATTTGATCTAATAGTCACACCTTGGAGATTTCCATTCTAGGTATGATCAACATGTTACTATTTAGCACCAACTCCCTTGCTTCTTTGGGAGTAATATTGATGTTATCAATATCCAACTCTGCCATTGTCTGGGCCTACACCTTTGCATTCTTTGAATCATCAATCCCAATGAGATTAATCTTTAGCCTGTGATCAAACTATTTCATTTTCATTTTTATCCAAAAATATTTGAATTCCCTTGTACGGATGAAATCATCATCCTCCATGAACTGCAAAGAACTAACTATTCCCTCATCATCTTGTATCTCATCAACTTCTTTTGATATTCTTATTTTTGGGTCACGAGGCTCTAACACCTTTTGCTGCTCTACTACCTCTTTCATCTCATCCAGAGTCAAGACTGCTTCTTACTCTTCATCACTTGACCCATAGTCAACTAGTGACTCAATTCTCTATTTGTTAGCAAGAGGCTCATTAGTTGGAGATGGAGGAGATGTATGAACTGGTGATGAAGGTGGTGTATGTGATGTGGAGGCCGTGGATGATGGTGGCTGGGGTGCAGATGGTGGAGCTGATTTCACTTCTTGAGCCTTTTTATATAGTTCATCGAATTTACCAAGGACCAATTGCATCATTTTCAACAAATCTAGTTCCTTAACAAAGAACCCCTTGAACTTCTTATCTTTTTCTTTCTTCTAGTCCTCCCATCTCATCATCATTAACCATATTTTCCTTGTTTCAAACACATCTGCAAAATATACCAGGTTTCTTATTACATCCTCTTTTGGATCAAATGCATGTGTTATCGCTGTCTTTGTAAGCAGGGTCCTTCTGATATTGTTGATGTGATCCTCTGGATCACATACTCTCTCTTTTCCTGATCTGAGAGAAAAATTGACTCTTATGAATCTCTGCACTTCTTCCAACATATCTGACCCAACTGATAACTCCTTAAAAACTGTCAAGTTAGGCAAGAAAGTCCCCTTTCTCTGATTCTTCATGAGATCATGCTCCATCCAGAGCATTTTCCACATAAATTCTAAAAACAATACTCTACTAGGCACAAATTTTGGTAAAATATGAGGGGCCTGATCACAACCATAGACCCTAATGATGGTATATTGTGTTATTAAAAACCAATCAACATAGTTGTGTGTGAAACCCTGGTCTGGTTTGTATTGCATGGGTCTCATGACCTCCATTAAAGATTGTGGTAGCCTCGGTGTAGGAAAACCAAGGGGAGAAATTAGTCTAATGAAAAAGTCATCCCTAAACACAACAAATTCACCTTCAGTGCACCTACTATCCCAAACATAACACCAATTTTGCATTGGGAGCATAACTCCATTTTCATGTGTGCTCAACTTCATCCTTTTAGTCCACTTTGTTTCATTTTGAAATAGAATTAAATGACATAGAAGGGAATATTTTTTGAAAGTTATAGGGGCCTTAGCTTCCCTAACCTGTAATAGACCTTCATGAATTTGTTCTTCAATGATAGAAGAAAAATCAAACTCCACATTGGATTTAGGGTGCTGGATAATCATTTTCATCCTCATCAATCCAATTGACATATTGTCTTCCACATCAATTCCAAGAATCTAACATAGTGCATAGTAGGTGTTTCTGAAATAGGTCTGAAAGTCTGATACTGGAAAGGGTTCAACTTTTGAAGATGGAATAGGAAGGACTCTATTATTGTCACCACTTTTTATGTGTAGGGGGAGTTCATCAATTCTATAAATCCTTTTCAGTCTCTTGTACTCCTGCTCTAGCCTCCCCAAATTGATTTCTATGATAGCCTTCTTGTTTAGGTTAAAACACCTAATTATAGCTTCCCTTGAGATATCTACCAGACATTGACCATCTGGGAGCTTGACAAATTTCAACAGGGCATGATATCTACTGGCCAAAGCTCTAATTAGCTCAACATCAACAAAAATATTAGGAACTATCAATTTTCCCATGTCAAGAGTCCATGGGTTCGATATCAGGACCCTTTCATCTCTGTTCCTATAAAAATACCAATACAAATTCCACTCAGACTGTGGAATTATCAGATCTCTACACCCCTGAGCTAAATCTTTAAAGACCCTCTTAGGACCTTTATCAACTGAACCAGGTAGCAGGGCAAGTAATGACGACTGTAATAAAACTTTACTGGATTTTTCCTCTTTTTTAATTCCTACTTCTGTTTTCTTAGGCACCATTGCTTAAAATTCAATGTGTGGTGAGTAAAGCTTACCCAAAATATCACTTGTTCTGAAGAATCCTTTTGACTGTCACACCTTGAGCTCGCCTGTATTCAACTTTTGCTACCATGAGTGAAAAAATTCAGAATTTTCTTTGTTTAATTCTCATATCATATCGCATTAATTCCCATATAAGTTCTATATCATTCAAATCCTTCACATAGAGCTAAATTTCATATTTTGATGCTGATTGATGTGACTGGCCTTCATTTAATGCTCCAATGGTTGATTACCATGCTACCGCACATCATTCTTTGTTCCTCTGTGGTACCGCGGTACATAGTATTTACTTGTTCTCATTATACCACACTACCACACACTTCCTTGGCCTCCTTGGTGGTATCGCGGTGTATACTTAGTGCTTTACCTTATATATCACTTTACCACGGGCCACATTCTAACCCCCTATAGTATAGCGGTTCCCTTTGTTAGTGTTGATGATGACCCCACTTTACTGTGAGCTAGGTATCAACCCTCTGCAATATAGCGGTAATATAGTATATTGCTACCCTCTCACCATGCTACCATGAGTTACTTTGTTGGAGGCCGTGGTAAGGAGGTAAAAGGAAAGGAACATATGGGGTGATCAAGTATGGCAGTGGTATGGCGGTAAAAGGATAATTTGACTTTGTGGATGGCATAAACATAAATTTTATGAAAATACTGAGATACCCTTGATTTTATATGACAAAATCAATAGAATTTTAGATGAAAATTCTGGTTCCAACAACATGAGCGCATTATAACACACTTGTTTTATGGTTTAAATTTCAAAAAATGTGTGCATTTTGAGTTCAAAAAATTTGCATTTTTTTTTTTAAAAAACATTTCCAAAACGCGAGTGCGTTATAACGCGCTCAAGTTTTGGACTACATTGAAATTTTTTACTTCTCTTTTTGTTGTCTCTTTCTTCTTGGTATATTTTAGGGAAACTATATACATGAAATAAACATTTAAGTATAAGGAAATTTAAGGAATTTTACTTTCTTATACTTTAAGTTATATTTCATGTATATAGTTCCAGGATGTTTGAGAGTGGTTTTAGATCTCTATGAGTTATAATTCAAATTCTAGTTTTTGGAGATCTTACAATTTTTCAGACAACCAAATTTTACTATCAACATGTCAAATATTAGTAATCAGGAGGTCAAATTTTAGTAATCAACAAGTTGTATCATCTTTCTCACTCTATCTCACTCATTCTTTATCCCTTATGCTCTAGACCTCTCTCTCACACTCTCTCCTTCCCTCTATACTTCTATCTATCTCATCTCTCTCTCTCTCCCTCCCTCCATTTCTCCCTCTATTCCTCCTTCCCTCCTTCCCTCTCTATTTTTCTCTATCTCACCCTCTCTATCTCCCCCTCTCTCTCTTCCTCCCACCCACCTTCCCTTTATACTTCAGTCTATCTAACCTATCCCTCTACCTCTCTCTCCCTCCCTCCTCTCTCTCAATCTCTCCACCTTCCTCATTCCCTCTCTCTTCCTGCATCCCACCCACCTTCCCTCTCTACTTCTCTTTATCTAACCTATCCCTCTCCGCCTATCTCTCACCCTCCCTTCTCTCTCTCTTAATCTCTCCTCCTTCCTCCTTCCCCCCTTTCTCTCATTCTCTCTATCACACTTCTCTCTCCCTCTATCCCTCCCTCCTTCCCTTTCTACTTCTCTCTATCTCTCTCCATCCCTCTCTCTCTATCTCACCTCTCCCTCCCTCCCTACCTCTCCCAATCTCTCTACTCCTCCCTCCCTCCTCCCCCTCTCTATCTCTCATTCCCTATATACTTCTCTCTAGATATTTCTTTCCATCTCTACCTCTCCCTCCCACATTCCCTCTCTCCCCCCTCCCTCTCTCCCTCTCAATCTCCCAACCTTCCTCCTTCACTTTGTGTTTCTCTCTCTCACACTCTCTCCCTCCCTCCCTCATCTTGGTCTCTAACTCTATCCTTCCCTCTTTACTCTCTATCTCATCATTCTCTCTCTCCATCTCTCTCTCCCTCTCTCTCTCTCTACTTCTTCTTTATCTCTTATTCCCTATATACATCTCTATATCTCTCTCCATATATCCCTCTCCCTCCCTCCTTCCCTCTCTCTCTCTCCCCCTCTCTCAATCTCCCCACCTTCCTCCTCTCTCTCTCCTTCCCTATATACTTCTCTCTATCTCACCAATATCTCTCACTCCCTCCCTCCTTACCTCTTTAATTCTCTCTCTATATATCACCTCTCTCCTTCCTCCCAGCCACCTTCCCTCTCTACCTCATTCTCTCTCCCTCCTTCCTCTCTCTTAATCTCTCCACATTCCTCCTTCCCCCCTCTCTCCATCTCTCATTCTCTTAATCTCACTATCCTCCCTTCTCTCTCTATATCCATCTCTCTAATTCTCCCTCCCTCCTCCCCCTTCTATATCTCTCCTTCCCTATATATACTTATCTCTATCTCTTTCTCTCAATCTCTACATATCCCTTCCTCCTTCCCTCTCTCTCCCTCTCTCTCCTAGTCTCGCCCTCTCTCTCAATCTCATAACCCTCCTCCTCCTCTCTCTCTCTCTCCATATTTCTCTCACTCTCTTCTTCCCTCTCTAATCTTTAACTCACCATTCTCTCTGTCTACTTCTCGACCCTCACTGTCTCTCCTTCCCTATATACTTCTCTCTATATCCCTCTCTCCATCTCTACCTCTCCCTCCCTCCTCCCCTCTTCACTCTCTCTTCCTCTCTCTCAATATCCCCACCTTCCTCCTCTCTCTCCTATCTTTCTCTCTCACTCTCTCCTTCCCTCTATACTCTTTATCAAGCACCATTCTCTCTCCCTCCCTCCTTCCATCTCTAATATTATCTATCTCCCCCTTTCCCTCCCTTCCTTCCTCCCACCCACCTTCCCTCTCTACTTTTCTCTATCTAACCTATCCCTATCTACCTCTTTCTCCCTCCCTCCCTCCTCTCTCTCAATCTCTCTACCTTCCTCCTTTTCTCTCTACTTCTCTATCTCTATCACCTCTCTCTCTCTCCCCTCTTTACATATTCCCTATCACTCTCTCCATCTCACCCTCTCTCTTAATCTCCCAAACCCTATATCGAATATCATAAATCCTAATCCCTATACCCTAAACCCTACACCCTCAAACCTCATCCCTATACCCTCAACCTTATAACTTATACCCTGAACATTATCCCTTAACCATAAGAATAAACCATAAACCCTACATTCAATCTTGTATCCTAAACCCTCATTGTATGAAAAAATTGCTCAAAGGAATGGGGTCTCACGGTGATGTACATCACCATGGGACCCCATTTCTTTGAGCAATTTTTTCATACAACAAGCACTACCTTGTTAATGTTACCACATTGATGCATTAACAAGGTAGTGAGCTTAGTGCTCATTGTTCAGACCCCATTTCTATGAAGGCATTTTTTCATACAATGAGCACTAAGCTCACTACCTTGTCAATGTGACCACATTGACAAGGTAGTGAGCTTAGTGCTTATTGTATGAAAAAATGCCTCAAAGAAATGGGGTCTCATGTGAGACCCCATTTATTTGAGGCATTTTTTTCATACAATGAGCACTACCTTTTGAATGCGTCAATGTGGTAGCATTGACAAGGTAGTGCTCATTGTATCAAAAAATAACTCAAAGAAATGGGGTCTCACTATGATGTACATCACTGAAAAACCCCATTTCTTTGAGGCATTTTTTCATACAACGAGCACTACCTTGTCAATGCATTAATGTGGTAGCATTGACAAGGTAGTGCATGTTGTATGAAGAAATTCCTCAAAGAAATGGGGTCTCACAATGATGTGCATCACCTTGAGACCCCATTTCTTTGAGGAATTTTTTCATACAATGAGCACTACCTTGTCAATGTGTCAATGTGGATGCATTGACAAGGTAGTGCTCATTGTATGAAAAACTGCCTCAAAGAAATGGGGTTGACAATATAAGGTTGAGGGATTAGGTTTAGGGTTTTTAAGGTTTGAATGATTAAGGGTTTAAGGGTGGAGGGATTAAGGATTTAAGGGTTGAGGTATTAAGTGTTTAAGGGTTGAGGGTTTAAGGGTTGAGGGATTAAGGCTTTAAGGGCTGAGCGATTAGGGTTGAGGGTATAAGGTTGAGGGTATAGGGTTGAGGTATAGGGTTTAGGGTCCAATGTATAGAGCAGAGGTATGGGAATTGAGGGTTAACCTAGTTTAATGTATAGGTTAGAGGGTTGATGGCTTAAGGGTTGAGGGTTGATGGTATAAGGTTAAGGATAAAGGGTTGAGGGTAAAGGGTTGAGGGTATAGGGTTGATAATATAAGGCTAAGGGTCCAATGTATAGGCTAGAGGTTTGAGAATTGAAGGTTGACCTAGTTTAATAAATAGGTTAGAAGGTTGAGGGATTAAGGGTTTAAGGGTTGAGGGTTTAAGGGATGGTAGATTAAGGGTTTAAAGGTTTAAGGGTTGAGTGTTTAAGGGCTGAGGGATTAAGGGTTTAAGGATTGAGGGATGACGATTGAGTGTATAAGGTATAGGGTTGAGAGAGAGAGGGGGAGAGAGGGAGTGGGATAGACCTGAGAGGGAGAGGGAGAGAGGGGGAGATAAGGAGATGGAGAGTGTGTGTGTGTGAGAGAGAGAGAGAGAGCAAACATCACTAAGAGACCCCATTTCTTGGACCCATTTTTTCAAACAGGCCACTACGTTCCCAATTTCACAGAATCAGTAAGCTAGTGGGCCCACTAGCTTGCCAATTTGGTGAAATTGGCAACCTAACTTGGCTTGTTTGAAAAATGGGTCCAAGAATGCCAATTTCACTGAATTGGAAAGCTAGTGGGCTTGTTAAAAAAAATGGGTCCAAGAAATGGGGTACATCATCGGGAGACCCCATTTCTTGGACCCATTTTTTCAAACAGGCCAAGTTAGGTTGCCAATTTCAGAATTAGCAAGCTAGTGGGCCCACTAGCTTGCTAATCCAGTGAACAACCTAACTTCTTTTTGAAAAATGGGTCCAAGAAATGGGGTCTCCCATTACATCACTAGGAGACCCCATTTCTTGGACCCATTTTTTCAAATAGGCCAAGTTAGGTTGCCAATTTAACCAATTGGCAAGCTAGTGGACCCACTTGCCGCCGGAAATTGGCACCCTAACTGGCCTATTTGAAAAATGGGTCTGGAGTCTCCTAGTGACCATTTAATAAATCCATTTTTTCAAATAGGCCACTACGTTCCCAATTTCATCGAATTGGCAAGCTAGTGGGCCCACTAGCTTGCCAATTCAGTGAAATTGGCAACCTAACTTGGCCTGTTTGAAAAAATGGGTCCAAGAAATGGGGTCTCTCGGTGATTTACATCATCGGGAGACCCCATTTTTTCAAAAAATCCACTATGTTTCCAATTTCACCGAGTTGGAAAGCTAGTGGGCCCACTAGCTTTCTAATTCGATGAAATTGACAACCTAACTTTTCCAATTTCATTGAATTGGCAAGCTAGTGGGCCCACTAGCTTGTGCATTCGATGAATTTGGTAACCTAAGTTGGCCTGTTTGAAAAAATGGATCCAACAAATTGGGTCTCCTAGTGATTTACATCATTGAGAGACCTCATTTCTTGGACCCATTTTTTCAAATAGGCCAAGTTAGAACTGTAGTGCCCTGTTTGAAAAAATGGGTCCAAGAAATGGGGTCTCTCGGTGATTTACATCATCAAAAGACCCCATTTCTTTGAGGAATTTTTTCATACAATGAGCACTACCTTTTCAATGTGTCAATGCGGTAGCATTGACAAGGTAGTGCCCATTGTATGAAAAAATACCTCAAAGAAATGGGGTCTCAAAGAAATGAGGTACATCACTATGAGATCCCATTTCTTTGAGGAAATTTTCATACAACAAGCACTACCTTGTTAATGTGTTTATGCCTCAAATAAATGGGGTCTCACTTCTCTATCTCTCTCTCTCCCTCCCCCTCCTTTCCCTCTCTAATATTCTCTATCTCCCCCTTTCTCTCTCTTTCTTCCTCCCCCCACCTTCTCTACTTTTTTCTAACCTATCCATCTCTACCTCTCTCTCGCTCCCTCCTCTCTCTCTCAATCTCTCCACCTTCCTCCTTCACTCTCTACTTCTCTCTCTATTACCTCTCTCTCTCTCTCTCTCTCTCTCTCTCTCTCCCTTTCACCATCTCTCTCAATATCCCAAACCCTATACCAAATATATCATAAATCATAATCCCTATACTCTAAACCCTACACCCTCAATCCTCATCCATATACCCTATACCCTCAACCTTATAATCTAAACACTAAAAATTATCCCTCAACAATAAACTTAAACCCTAAACCCTACATTTAATCTCTTACCCTAAACCCTCAATCCTAAACTCAATACCCTCAACCCTATACACTTAACCTTGTACCCTCAACCCTCAACCCTCAACCGTATACCTTAAACCCTAAACCCTACACCCTTAAGCCTCATCCCTATACCCTATATCCTCAACCTTATAACCTAAACCCTAAACATTATCCCTCAATTCTATACTCTCAACCCTATACTTAAACCATAAACTCTACACTCTCAACCCTTAACCCTATACCTTATACCCTCAACCCTCAACCCTATAGCCTATACCCAATATCCTAAACCATAATCCCTATACCTTGTACACTTAGCCTTGACCCTCAACCCTAAACATTATGCCTGAACTATATACCCACAAGCTTGAACCCTATACTTTAACCCTAAACCCTATATTAGAACTTGTTCCCTCAACCCTAAACCCTCAACCCTCAACCCTAAACTCAATACCCTCAACCATATACCCAATATTCTAAACCATAACCCTATACCTTGAATCCTAAACACTATCCCTCAATCCTCAACCCTATACCTTAAACCATAAACCCTACACCCTCAATCCTCATCCATATCTATCTCTATCTCTTCCTTCCTCCCACACACCTTCCCTCTCTACTCTCTAACATATCCCTACCTACCTTTCTCTCTACATCCCTCCTATCTCTCAATATCTCCACCTTCCTCTCTCTCCTCTTCCCTATCTACTTTTCTCTATATCACATTTCTCTCTCTATCTCACCTCTCTCTTTCTCCCTCCCTAGCTCTCCCCTCTCTCTCTCTCTCCCTAGCTCTCACTCTATCTCTTCCTTCCTCCCACCCACCTGTTGGGAATAGGATTCCATTTAATTTCAATCCTAGACATATTTCATGTATCTCCTAAGTCCTTGGAAAGTGTTCCCCAACAGTAGGATTATAAAGAAATTAAATTTGAATGAAATGAACATGTAAATTGACATTTTTAATTATTCATAAATAATAGGAACATGTGGGGACGTCTAAGAAGATATCCTACAAGATATGAGCACATGGGGTGCCCACATAGAAGGTGGAACCCACCTTGCTTAAGTTAATTGTTTGGAGGATTGATAACACTTCAGTAATGCATGTAAAGATCCTACAAATTAGGGATTGATATTTGCATGAGTGGAGTTCAGTTCAGTTATGGTTTATTTATCTTTAGTTGCATGTAGTTAGTTTGAGTTGAATGCTATTTGACTTCAGTTGAATTAAGTTGCATGACTAATGACTTAAGTTGCATGAAAAATAATAGGTGGATACATTTAGTTAAGTGGGGATGATCAATCATGCATTATGTTTGCATGAATTGGTGGAGAGATATGTTTCAGTTAACTAAGATTGACTTGGACCCACCCTGGGTGCCCAAGTTGGCATCTTTGAGTTAACACCTTTTGCATGAGAAGATATTTACAAGGCTTAGTTAAGTGGGACCATTCTTGGGCACCAACTTTGAGGTGAAGCTTGCAAGATATTTTCTTGACCAATGTTCAGTTAAGTGTTCAGTTTGGGGCACATAAATTGAGGAAGACTTTGGTTTGAACTCATATTGCATTGTGGAACTCTACTTTCACAATCTAGGCATAGATTTTTGAGAGGAGCTTTATGCTCTTGTATTTGACAACTCTTATGAGTTTACATGCTCATTAATTGTCTATTTATTATAGCAATTGCATCAAATTTTGATAGAAGGTTAGCAGGTTGAGCTTGTGCATGTGTGAGGTTTTGAAGCATGGAATGGGATGTGTGGATTCATGCTTTGTCACATGGAATGCATGGATAGCTTGTGCTACAAAAAGTGAATGAGAGTTTTGTGTAGGTTGTGAAGAAGGATTGTTGAAGGCAAGGAAGCATATCAATCAAGGATTGATACAATATTATTGTAATCTTGGTCTAAGGTTAAATAATACAAGCACTATTGATTCTGGTGGAGTTTTTTCCTGAAAGGGTTTCTCCATGTATATGTTGTGTCACTTATATCTTCTTGTCTCATTCTTCTACAATCTTTTGTCTCTTTCTAAAATTTTTAAAATTGATCTAAATAGATAATCATACACAAAGAATTATTACAAAAAACACTTAATTAAATCTATAGTTTCATAGGTTTACAAGTTTTAAGCTACAATATTACCTTCATTTTCAACATTTGGTATCAGAGCTAATGGTTGGGTAGAGTTTGGAACAACTTTCTCTTAAAATTTTGAAGGTTTTTTGGCTGTAGTGGGAGATTTTACTATTATGTTATTACAAATTTGTAAAAGAAATGTGTTTTATCTATTTGGTTTAGAGATTATGGTTTTCTTGACCTTTTGGGAGCTGTGTTATTAACAATAGTTTCTTTGATTGTGTTGAGGCCATGGATGATCTTCATTTAGGAGATGGTTATCACGATGTCATGGATAGATTGGTTACATGTTTTGGTGGGAGATTTTGACAATGATGGTTTGATGTTTATCTTGTTTCCATGTATAGCTCGATATCATAGTTTAGTGGGAGCTTTGGTAGGATATGGTTATCTTCATGTGATTTGAAGAGGTTTCAACATCTTGTTTCATGGAGGACCCTAAGAGTCTTTGATAAAGGTGTTATTGTTCTTCCTTTGGAAAGGATGTAGTTTTTTTTGGTTTTGAGTAGTAATCATTTGCTTGGAGCTTCATGATTATGCAGGTTGCATTTGAAGTTGGAATGGATTAATTGGTGGGTGCTCATGGATACTAGAGCAATTTGGGTTAGGCTGGATATTTCTTATGTTAAGAGATACGTGTTGGAATAGTTACTTGTTATAAAAAAATTCCAACAGTAAAGATCGAGGAGCCTACACCTGGAAATGGATGTGAGTCCATCATAGACCTGATGAGAAGGTTGTCTTTAATGAAAGCCTATATTGCTTGGTGTTGTATGCACAAGACAATCTTGTATCCCACTCTTGGTCTACTTGACAGGTAAATGATCTAAGAGGTGTTTCCTCCTTGATTATTAGATGCATTATTTATATTTATCTTGTCTTCTCTTATGCATTAGTCTTGAAAATTGAGTTCTGAGGGATTATTGAGATGTAGATGCATGATTTTATGTATTTCCATTGTTCTCCTTGTAATCTTGAACTTTAGTTAGTTCTGACGATTTGGGTAGGAGAGGTATAGGAGATAGTTAGTGGCTTTGGTCATATTCCCTTTTATTGAGGGGATGTTTGGCTAAGTTTGATCTACTTTTTGTGAGAGGTTTACATCAAAATTCTGCCATGTTTCATTATAAGTTGAATGGTTAGATGTTGATATCCTTTCAGTTTGGGAGTGTTGAAGGAGATCTTACTTTACACAATTTGGCACATGTTAGTGTGGTATAAGAACATGGTTTGATTTACAGGTTCTCTCTTTGTGGGAATATTCTCTTCTTCTTGAATGTCCTTTTGTTATCAGAGATGTATTTTTCATATCATTGTATGCTTCTTTGACACTATGATAGAGGAGTTAGCCACATCCTCTATGTGAAGTGCTATAGTAGGACTTGTTAATGTTGTGATCTTGTTTTCAGATTTGACATTACCTGTGCAGTGGGAGTTCCAGAAGGTATATGTGTTCTGTATGAGAGGGGAACCTCTCTTGGGCTGGTTACACTTTACTAAAGTGAGTTACTTCAGAGGTTTTTTATCGCATGTCTATGTGTGTTATTACCTTGGAGTCTTATTTTGCAAGATGGTGGATATACAGGGACTTGTTTGCAGATTTGGGTTGTTATGTTGATAGCATGAAGTTCTACCTATGATAGTTTGGTTACAAAGACTTGGGAAAGGTACTAATTGAGAAATTTGACACTTTGATCAATGTTGCAAATTATCTTACGAAACCAGTTCCTACAGATAAGTTCTCTCGGTGCAGGAACGCGATTGGCCTTGAGTCCTATACTTGATTTATAATAATGATTCATTGTTTAGAATAATTGCAATGTATAATGTCAAGTGGGAGAATTTCGGGAATAGGATGCCATTTAATTGCAATCCTAAACATATTTCATGTATCTCCTAAGTCCTTGGAAAGTGTTCCCCAACACTAGGATTAGAAAGAGATTAAATTCGAATGAAATGAACATGTAAATTGACATTTGCAATTATTCCTAAATGATAGGACCATGTGGGGATGTCCAAGAAGAGCTCTGTTGATGGGTTTTTTGCACACTTTCTCAACACAGGCAGTGCGTAGGTGCACTACCTCTCTTGAAAGGAAATATCCAACAACAAGTTGTTGAAAATCACCCCAAGGTCTCTCGAGTGTCAGGTCATGACTTGCATGGAATTCCTCAGTTGATTTTTGATGTGATCTTGCTAGTAATCATAGGGAAGACTTATGTAGCTGGATGCAAAGTGAATCTTAAAGTCTGAAGTTTCTAAGATGGGATTTAAGGTGCACTTTGCTGTAGGTTCGAACAACAATCTAAAACTTAAGTATTCTCCTTAAGTTTTGAATTTACAATGTGCAATGAACCTTAGCACAGGTTGTTTCTAAAAAAAAGGAAAAGAGCAGGGAAGAGAGAAGGTTCTTGGATCTACAACTAATTATGAATAGTGATCATGGAGGTTCTACTGTGGACAACTCCCTTCAAACAAAATTTCACTTAACCAAAAGCAACCATAGCCTCATGAAACTTTGTGCTATCTTCTAAGGTCTGAAGATTTTTCACCATTCATCCACCATACATATACATGAATAAAGATGAATATTTTAGAGCAGCTTAAAGTTTCAACCCAGACTAAGTTTACAAGACCATTTACCAGCAACAAATGGAAAAAAGTATGGACTGGAAGGCATCAAGACAACACAAATTTCTACAATCACAGAACAACATTACCAAAATCTATCTAAGAAATTTAAAGCTAACTAAAGAAGCAATGAATTCTAACTAAAAAATCTAATAATGGGAGATTTAATCATGAAACATGTGGAAAACTTAGAAAATGCACCAAGTCAATGTATTTTCATTAGAAATTTCTGCAACATGTCATTACAACAACTCAACTCTCTTTGAAAATGAGAGGAGACCCCCTATTTATAGTGTCCAAAAAGTAGAACAAATGGCCAGGATTTAATCCCATTGTGTGGCCAAGATGCACTACAACCTAGGGTTCTACCTACCCCCCAATATATCACAATTTTAAAATAGAACCTTGTCTTTATCTCTATTTTGTCCTCTAGTGACAACACTGTAGTATTTTGTCTCTTTGCTGATTGCCCTTTTTGTTGTAGCTACTTTGTTAGGAGGTATTCATTAATAACATGGTTTCCTTCTTGCTTCTTTAAAGCTACATACTACAGGAACTTTAGAATTATCGGCTGGAGCTTGTCAACCTCCAAAATCTCACATCGTAGCAATTGATAACTCCATTCCTTGGAGTTGTCTGCAAGCCTTTTCCAGTCTTCATCATACTTGGCAGTGTGGTCCCTGAACAGTTCTGACTGGGTGAAGGCATGGGTGGAAAAACTCATGAATTCCATGGTTATCTCCATCGACATCCCATCCTCTAGCCCCTTTTGAAAGTGGGGATTTATTTTATTCGAATCCATTTGTACCGTAGGCATGTCATACCCCGTCATCAACCTCAAATATCGGGCACAATCCACTCTAACCTATTTGACCCACTCAATATCCGGATCCACCTTGTCAAGAAATTGCTCCAACCTATCTTTCCTATTCTAAAATTCCTGCTTCCATACATCCATGAGCCAATGATCGTTCTTCTTGAACACGAGTTCATTTTCCCATGTGGCGCTTGGCAGTCAGAGGATAGCCTCGATCTTTGGGTAGGTGGACCTATACATTACAGGGAAGTCAGTGCAAAGTTTCTTTGTGCTCTCCAGGGACTGGTGTAAGTCCAAGAACTTGTTGGCTATCCGAATAGCCTGAATGATACCCATATCTTCGATGTATATAACCTACCAGAACTAGTTTTTTGTAGTTTTGTCTAGGTTCTTTCTCTTTTCCCGCTTATCAATTTTCTCTTTTGACAACAATTGGGGTGGAGCCGCGGATGTGGTAAGAATTTCTTATGTTGAGGACCATTTTTTAATGTATGCCGTTAGGTCAGCTACTTGTGCCTTTAGCTCCTCTTTCAAAACTTTGTCTTGCTATATCAAGTGCACCATAGTAGCGACAAAGTCCTGGAGGTGTTCCACTTTTTGTTCCCTTGTAGCTGTTCCCAAGTCAATAGTAGAAATATTATAACTTACCCCCTCTTCTCCTACTATGGGCATGGATACTTGGATGGTCCTAGATCCATAAACATCCATTGTTACTTTGGATCTGACCTTAGGCTTCTTTTCCCTTATGGTAGTGACCTGTGCCCTGGCTAGGATAGCCCTTAGTCTCGTTCTTGGACTACTCAAGGCAGGAGCCCTCTTTTCAAGTTGTTTTTCCAACCATTCGGGCATCTGAGCCTTTTCTCTAGGTGACTCACAATCACCTTCTTCTTCATCCTTTCTGATTTCAATCTCCTTCTCCTTAGGAGCCTCTTCTTCTACCTTTGTACCTTCTTCGTCCTCATTAGAATCCCAGGTAAATGTTATGCGCCTAATACAGAACTTAGTGGGCAAGTGCTCCTTGGGACTGTCCTCCCTTTCAACCTCCTCTCTTTTGTCATCATGCTCTTCCTCCTGCTGTTCCCTTGTAGGAGGTTCCACATTTTCTGTTGTCCTGTCACCTTCTTTCCCTCCTTCACTGGGAGGAGTCCTTCTTACTTCTTCCCTAACATCTTTCAATTTCTGGGCCATTTCCTCCTTGAAATCATCATCAAATGTTTGCATGATTTCGGTACCAAGATCCCTTTCGTCACCGCTCTCAGGAGATCCTGTTTCTTCTTCCTCATAAATCACTTTGTCAATTTTCTGGTTTTCGTATTCAGGGTGTTTGTGGTACTCATCCGCCTCCTCCTCGAATGCTTTTGCAGCCTCCATCTCCCGCTTTTCCCATTCCTCAGAGATTAGCATTGTGGCTTTCATCGTTGGTGGTCCTGTTGGAGGTTTTGAGGGCGGAGCATTGGCGAGGACCTATGCCAAGGCAACTTGGATGGTGGGATCCAAAAATATTTGGGAAATCTTAGAGGGGGCACTTTGTATGTGCCACAAGAAAGCCTCTAGCAATGTGAGTGTAGGCATTGGCATTTTCGTTGTTGCTAGTGCAAGCGATATAGTGGGAGACATGGAGGTGGAGGAAGGTGGAGAATTTGTGGCAGAGGAGGAGTCGATTGTCATAACTTTCCTGATAGGTGGGGAAGAGGTGAGGTGGACTAAGATTTCCATTGAAGGTGGGGATGTGGCCATCATGGCTTGGGAAATGGATGGAAGGGTGGCCAAATCAGCAACAGGTAGAGATTTTGGTTGATCTGTTTCCCCTTCTCCTCCCTCATGAAGAGGATCCTCTTGAATTATGGGCAATCCCGTAGTGCTCCCCGACCTTTTATGTTTCTTTAAGGGAGAACCTTCTGACTCTTTCCTTGAATACAATTTTAGATCTTGCTGCTGCTCCGCCTCGACCTCTTTTCTCTTTTTAGATCTCGTGAGCAGGGGAGATTTGGATGTTTCTTCGATTGAAGTTGTAGCAGCAACATCTTCTGTAGCACTAGGCTCACTCTTGAGCCTTCATATGTTAGTATCACCCCTTGCTATTTTAATTGGGATACCTGTCCATTGACCCATTCTTTAGTGCAAGCCTCAACGGGTGTAGTTATAATATCGAGGTCGTCAACCTCTTGTTCATCCCAATCTATTGCTGACAGCGACAAGTTAGCAACTGCATTGTACCTAGGGTCCATGACGGTGCTTTCATCTTCCTCAATCTAATCAGGTATAGGAAAGATATTTACCCTTCTGAAAAAATATGCAGTCATCTACATCTAATTCCTTGCTCGTACCTCCTTATCATCTTGGAAATTTGCCTAGAAATCTTCTAGGTGATGCAAATGGGTGTATCCTAGTCCTAGTGCCTTCCTTACATGCCCGTATGGGTCTATCCATGGGTGAGCAATGTGCAGGCGAAAATGATATTCCACTAATTCCTTCTCAGAATTCCCAGTACACTGGGAGGTTTGCAATTTGTACATTCCCTGGAAAAAAGCTAAGGGATAAGGGATCCTTGCCAAATGTTTGCTGTCAAGGATTGAATGCACATGCTACAACTGCCAAGAGATCTCTAACAGTATGATTCAGTCGTTGGCGTACCGGGGCAACTTATTTTTCCCTTTTGTGTAACCCTGGGCACAAATGTATGTAAACTTGGGGTACTGGATGAACAAGAAGGAATATTGCTTCAAGAATGCCCAAGCATTGTGAGAGATCCTTCTTTCAAAATCCCCCCAAGCAACATGATAATGTGACCCACAAAGGCATCATTTACCCTGCAGTACTCCTTCTTGAAGTTCCTGAACTGTAACTGGGGGTATCTATCATAGACCTTCAATGCATGACCTAGTTCTTCATCAAGTTCCACGAACAATCCACTGTACTGCCTCCGGTCGGCCAATGAATAAACAAGATAGGAGGTCATGTAAAATTTGGAGGTCTTCTTTACATTCATGAATTACTCATGGAAGTAATCACTTATTATGCCTCCCCAATAGAATGGGGCCTTTGTGGTGACATCTTCGTCCCCACAGAGGATCTGCTCTATGAAATATGCCATCCACTCCTGAAAGTACGTAGCAGTGGGGAGGCCCATCACCCTACTCAATAGAGTCACCAAGTCATGGTAGTCCTCATGGAAGTTGCTATAGAAGAGCTCTTGAGGAACCTTTGCAGCGTTGCCCCTTTTCTCTTTAAGCCAATATTGGTTTATAATCTTCTTACAACCATTGGGGTCTTCATCCCATGCCGCCTTACATTCTGTGATGGTTGGCATTTCCATTGTTTCAAAAGTAGGGATGTGGAAAGTATTTGTTATTGCTTCTGCTAATATATCAACAAGGATGTTTCCATCCCTATCAACTATTGTCTATGTCATTGGTTGATATGCCTGTCGGTAGGCCATGACCAATTTAGGGGCTATAAGGGATGGAGGAAAACCTGCAGCCTTAGCAATTCCACTTTGCTTGATTAATCTTTCATTATCGGTCTTAGGATGGATCTTGACCCTCCTCTTGAATTCATCAATATTGACATGGCCGATATTGGTATCTTTTATTTCTTTCCAGTCCATGATGATTTTTGACTGCAACAAATCTCCCTGAAATTGGAACTTCATTTGGTCCTTGTCCTCTTTTCCATGAGGAAACTTGCCCATTTTTTTCCCTTTGTCTTTTTTTGCAGCCACCCTCGAAGGTCCTGCACTCGATTCCATATATCCTGCAAACAAGGCACAGTGAGCATAACCAATCATGAAAACATGAATGTTAGTCATAATCCCATCAATGAAGTCCAATCAGGTGATATATCATTCATCAAATCATACTTTTACTTCGAGACATTGTTAGTAATCTACTGGAGGGAGTTTGGATAACCCGAGCCCGGAGAGCTAGACTTCCTTGACAGAAATGTTGTTTTAATGGGGGAATAGGGTAGGGAAATCCATGTGATCTCTCCTGACTTAATATTTTGATGGTTTGAAAGGCTCACATAGGAGAGGGTTAAATTTGGGCACGTGGGTCAAGATTGGTTTTTGAATTGAAGGTGATTTGGGCCGCTTTGGGAGCATGCAGAGGTACAAGGCCGGAAAGCTGTCAGGGGATAGCCAAAGTGAAACGACATTCTGAGGTCAGAATTTTGGGGTCTAGGACCTAGGAGGCTGAAGGATGACCAACATTTCCTCTTGAGTTTCAAGTGTTCGGGCCTAAAGGTGTGGGAAGCCGTTGGTGTTTTTCCATTTGCAACGACGGTCATTGAATGGAAGTCTAGTAGGGGTGGCCCAATGGGTCGAACCTGACATCAAGCGTGGCTGCCAGATTTCTCTGCTAAGTCTTAGGAAATCAGGATGGCAGACCCCAGAGGTTGGAAAGATGAACCTAGTTTCCCTTTCACTCTGGCTGAGATGGGACAAAATCCCGACAGATGGAGCCCGACGAGGGTAAGGATGCCTAAGCTCAATGTTTGTTGGTCTTCGTGAAAAATGGAGGCTCAGGACTGAGGAGGTCAAAGGATGTCGCCAAATGACCTTTTTGAATAGCGAAGTCGCCAAGGAAATCCGCAGACCGAACTCTGTGAACCGAGGCTCAGGGGAAAAATGCGAAGCGGGCCCTAAGGCTCAGGTAGATGGGGAAGAGTCACCATTTCAAAAGGCGAAAGCAACGTGGCATTTTGGGGACAGAATCCTGGTAGAGCGGGCCTGGAAGGTTAGGTGGAGGTCGAGTCTGCAAGTTTTGTCAAGTCCGATGGCGATCCACTGATGGAGGCCTGAGGTTGCGGGCTCGAGAGGGAATCCCGCCATTTGATCACTTGGATGTTTTTCAAGTTTTGATGGCGACAGGAGCGCACGGGTCCGAAGGGTGCAAATTCCCTATGTGAAGAACAATGGTGACAAGGTGGAGTTCTGAATTCATTTTAGAGGATGTTTTAGAGGTTTCTTAGAATTTTAACACATGGTTTTTTTAGGTGTCATTTTTTTTTACCTAATTAAGGCTTTTGTAGACCACGTTTGTTCATCATTTAAGTAAAAAATCACAAAAACCTCATGGGAGGGTGAATGGAAAACCTACCTCAAAAGCTCAGTGGGAGAAGTTGCAAAATACACTAAGGATAGCCGAACGATGACAAAGGGCGCGAAGGTGGCAGGCGATGAATGCACTAGACTCCTCAAAATATGCTTTGAACTCCTCTAGCTAACCTGTCATATGAAAATGACAGGCCAAAGTAGATATTTATACTCCTAATTAGCATTTAATATGCCCATTAATGCCCGTACAAATGGCAAGAGGGTTGGTGGGTTTAAATTATCGGACAACGGCAGGAGGTTTGGGGCCTAGAGGCCAGAAGGACGCTACCAGATGGCCACTTCAAAGTTTTTTTGGAAACCATCGGCGAAAAGGAGTCTGGAGCTTGGAGGACAAAGTGTTGACATAGGTTGGCCGTTCGAAATGATAGAGACAACATGGAGTTCCAGGGACGGAAGTCTAGAGAGATGGGCCTGGCGGGGTAAATGGAAGTCTGATTTGTAATTCAAGTTAATCATGGCGTAAAACAAGAAGCCAGGCCCCGGGGTTTGGGAAGGTGAAATCCTTCCGCCGTTGGGATGGCGAACACACGCTGGAAACCTAGAAAGGTAAACCCGATGGGGCAAGCCCGACAGACCCCAAGGCTGTTGGCAGAAGCAAACTGCCAAGGAAACTCCGCAAGGGACCAGGGCCCAACAAAATTGGAGGGGATGAAACATGGTCAGCTTAAGATGAAACTTTGGAAGCACGTTGACCATTTAGGACACCAAAATGGCACACAAAATGAGGCAGAAACAAAACAACCCAGCAAGGGGAGGAAAAGGGAGGGTCCCTGTTCCAAATGGGGCATGTGTGTTGAAGGCACAACAAGCTCCTACAAGATAGGAGCACAAGGGGTGCCCACATTCAAGGTGGAACCCACCTTGCTTAAGTTAACTATTTGGAGGATTGATAACACTTTAGTAATGCATGTAAAGATCCTACAAATTAGGGATTGATATTTACATGAGTAGAGTTCAGTTCAGTTATGGTTCAATTATCTTCAATTACATGTAGTTAGTTTGAGTTGAATGCTAGTTGAATTCAGTTGACTTAAGTTGCATGACAAATAATATGTGGATACATTTAGTTAAGTGGGGATGATCAATCATGCATAGTGTTTGCATGAATTGGTGGAGAGATATGTTTTAGTTAACTAAGATTGACTTGGACCCACCCTGGGTGCCCAAGTTAGCATCTTTGAGTTAACACCTTTTGCATGAGAAGATATTTACAAGGCTTAGTTAAGTGGGCCCATTCTTGGGCGCCAACTTTGAGGTGAAGCTTGCAAGATATTTCTTGACCAACATTCTGTTAAGTGTTCATTTTGGGGTGCTTAAATTGAGGAAGACTTTGGTTTGAACTTAGATTGCATTGTGGAACTCTACTTGCAAAATCTAGGCACAAATTTTTGAGAGGAGTTTTATGCTCTTGTATTTGATAACTCTTATGAGTTTACATACTCATTAATTGTCTATTTATTGCAGCAATTACATTAGAGTTTGATAGAAGGTTAGCAGGTTGAGCTTGTGCATGTGTGAGGGTTTGAAGCATGCAATGGGATGTGTGGATTCCAACTTGGTCACATGGAATGCATGGATAGCTTGTGTTGTAGAAAGTGATTGAGAGTTTAGTGCAGGTTGTGAAGAAGGATTGTTGAAGGCAAGGAATCATATCAATCAAGGATTGATATAGTATTATTGTAATATTGTTCTAACGTTAAATAATGCAAACACTATTGATTTTGTTGGAGTTTTTTTTCCTGAAAGGGTTTCTCCACGTATATGTTGTGTCACTTCTATTTTCTTGTCTCATTCTTCTACAATCTTCTATCTCTTTCTACAATTGGTAAAATTGGCCTAAACAGATAATCATACACAAATAATTATAACAAAGAACACTTAATTAAATCTATAGTCTCATAGGTTTACAAGTTTTAAGCTACAATATTACCTTCATTTTCAACACCACCTTCACTCTCTACCTCTCTCTATCTAACATATTCCTCTCTACTTCACTCTCTATCCCTCCCTCCTCTCAATTTCTCCACCCTCTTTCCCCCTCTCTCTCCCTCTCTCTCATTCTATATATCTCACTTCTCTCTCCCTCCTTCCCTCCTTCCTTCCCTCCCTCATTCTCTCTTTGTATATATCAACTCTCTCTACTTCTCCCTCCCTCCTCCCCCTCTCTATCTCTCCTTCCCTATATACTTCTCTCTATCTGTGTCAATCTCTACATCTCCCTCCCTCCTTCCCTCTCTCTCCCTCTCTCTCCCCCTTCTTTCTCTACTAGAGAATTATCTCTCTCTCTCTCTCTCTCTCTCTCAGGTCTATCTGTCTATCTGTCTGTCTCTCTTAGGTCTCTCCCTCACACCCCTTACCCTCTCTCTTTCTCTCTCTCTCTCTCTCTCTCTCTCTCTCTCTGTGTCTCTCTCTCC
>VDFB02105785.1:240634699-240686585 GCA_007258455.2 Sequoia sempervirens | reverse complement strand
CTCTCTCTCTCCTCTCTCTCTCTCTCTCCCTCTCTCTCAGGTCTCTCCCTCCCACCCCCTCCCCCTCTCAAGTCTTTCCCTCCCACCCTAACTAGAGAATACTCTCTCTCTCTGATGTCTCTCCCTCACACCCCCTCACCCTCTCGCAACTCTCTCTCTCTCCTAAACCATAATCCCTATACCCTATAAACTTAACCTTAAACCTTCAACCCAACCCCCTCAACCCTATACCTAATATCCTAAACCCTAATCCTATACCCTATAAACTTAACCTTATACCTTCAACCTGATACCTTAAACCTTAAACCCTACACCCTCAACCATCATCCCTATACCCTATACACTTAACTCTCATCTCTCTTCCTCCCTCCCTCCTCTCTCTCTATCTCACCTCTATCTCTCTCCCTCCCTCCCTTTTTCCCTCTCTAATTCCTATACCTAATACACTTAACCTTATACCCTCAACCCTCAACCCTCAACCCTATACTTAAACCCACAACCCTACATTCAACCTTGTAACCTAAAACCTCAACCCTCTACCCAATACCCTCAACCCTATACCAAATATCCTAAAACCTAATCCCTATACCATATACCCAATATCCTAAACCCTAATTCCTATACCCTATATACTTAACCCTATACCCTCAACCCTGAACACTATCACTCAAACCTCAAACCTATACCTTAAACCCTAAATACTACACCTTCAACCCTCATCCCTATACCCTATACCATTAACCTTATACCATAAACCCTAAAAATTATCCATTAACCCTATACTTAAAACCTAAACCCTACACTCTCAACCCTTAACCCTATACCTTATAGCCTAAACACTACACCCTAAATCGTATACCCAATATCCTAAACCCTAATCCCTATACCCTATACAATTTAACCTTATACGCTCAACCCTCTACTGAATATCCTAAACCCTAATCCCTATACCCTCAACCCTCAAAACTATCCCTCAACCCTCAACCCTATACCTTAGACCCTCAACCCTAAACCCTCATCCCTATAACCTATACCCTCAACCTTATACCCTAAACCTTAAACATTATCCATCAACCCTATACTAAAAACCTAAACCCTACATTCAACCTTGTACCCTACACCCTAATCCCTAAACCTATTACCCTCAACCTTATAACCAATATCCTAAACCCTAATCCCTATACATTATTCACTTAACCTTATACCCTTGAAACCATGAAAACTATCCCTCAACCCTCAATCCTATACCTTAAACCCTAAACCCTACACCCTCAACCATAATGATTATACCCTGTACCTAAAGCTTATACCCTAAACCCTAAACATTATCCCTCAACCCTTAACCCTATAATTAAACCCTAAACCCTACATTAATCCTTGCACCCTAAACCTTGAACCCTAAGCCCTAAACCCTCAACCCTAAACCCAATAACCTCAACCCTATACCCAATATCCTAAACCCTAATCCCTATACCCTATATACTTAACCCTATACCCTCAACCCTGAACACTATACCTCAGCCCTCAATCCTATACCTTAAATCCTAAAACCTACACCTTCAACCCTCATCGATATACCCTATACCCTCAACCTTATAACCTAAACCCTAAACATCATCCCTCAACCCTATACTTAAACCCTAAACCTTAAATACAACCTTATACGCTAAACCCTAAACCCTCAATCCTAAGCCCAATACCCTCAAACCTATACCTAATATTCTAAACCCTAATCCCTATACCCTATACACTTAGCCCTATAACCTCAACCTTAAACACTATCCCTCAACCCTCAACCATATAACTTAAACCCTAAACCCTACACCCTTAACCCTCATCCCTATACCCTATACCCTCAACCTTATACCCTAAACCCTAAACATTATCCCTCAACCCTATACTTAAATGACAAACCCTACACTCTCAAGCCTTAACCCTATACCTTATACCCTAAAACCTATACATAATATCCTAAACCCTAATCCCTATACCCTATACACTTAACTTTATACCCTCAACCTTGAAAATTATACCTCAACCCTCAACCCTCAAACTTATACATAAATCATAAACCCTAAACCTAATATCCTCAACCCAATACCCTCAACCATATACCCAATATTCTAAAACCTAATCCATATACCCTAAACACTATCCCTCAACCCTCAACCCTACACCTTAAACCTTAAACCCTCATCCCTCATCCCTATACCCTATACCCTTAACTTTATACCTAATATCCTAAACCCTAATCCCTATACCCTATACACTTAACCCTATAACCTCATCCCTATACCTTAGACCCTCAACCCTCATAGGGGGAGAGAGAAATATGGGGAGGGAGGGATTGGGGAGAGAGAGAGGTTGGGAGGGAAAGGGGAGATAAAGATAAGTAGAGAGTGAAGGAGAGGTAAATAGACATGAGAGATAAATAGTAGATAAGGAATGATGCAGTCAAGGTAGGAGGGCCCAAATAAGGACTGTCCAACCTTGCAACCTAAGTTACTAACTCCATCATCACAACAAATATGCAACAAAAATTAATAGCTAATCCATAGAAAGAAATAAAAGATATTTATGAACACCGAACACAAGATTTATCCTAGGAAAACCCTAACAGGGAAAAACCCAGCCTACAAAGCTCATTCCTCATTATATTATAATATCAAAAACATTACATATGCCTCTCAGGCTTAACAGATTCTAGGCCGCAACCCAGGGATTACAAATAACTCAAATGATAACAATCTTCATCAACTCCTTCAGCTCTACTCCACACTCCTACTCTGAGATCCTTCTGGATCAAAATACTTCATCACCATGCTTCATGATTCACACTATCGAGCACCTTATTGATCCCTCTCCCTTCTACCCTATGTAACAAATGCTTTCTCTTCTATTTATATCATCTGCAAATCATCTAACGCTTAACATGTCAGCCTAAATATAATGGCTAGCAAGATAATGTGCAAACTTAAATAGGTCACCCTCAAACAATAAACAATTTACAACATGAACCAACCAATGTTAGCCACAAAAAAACAAGGGACCAAAAAAACATCCTCGAACATGAAACACCTTCAAAACTTATTCCTCAAAGATCCATAACATGCTACAAACACCCTATCAGCCAAGAACAAGAAAACATGACCTCACAAAAGAAAATCACCAATTGCAAGCACAACAATCGATGTGGACCAACAACACATGATCTAGAAACATCCACAAGCATCATGAATCACCATAGAAACATCCAAAAGTATCACAAATCACCATAGAAACATCCACAACAACTTAAATTACCATAATCACATCATCTCCTTTAAGGTTCACCAACTAGAATGACTGAACAACTGTCAGAACACAAATATTCATAACTCAATGAAATCTTCATGCAAACCTCTAAAAATTAATATGGAAACATTAGATATGCTCGAAAAAAAATCCTTTAATCCACAACCTCTAGCAATCAAATACAATAATTTGGTACTCTACAACTTCACTGTTAACTGCCTCAATTGTTTCAAATGCTTCCAGATGCCCCTGCATCAGACTCTCGAGGTTATTTGAAAAGTGAGCCTCTTCACTTTGGTCTCTTATGTGTCAAATCCAATGTTGTCTCTTTGAATTGGTTTGGTGATTTGTCCACAGGTACTTGCAACTGCCTCAAGGTTGGCGTTATGTTCAAGTCCACCCTGCAAAACTACCTTAAGTTATTCTAAGTTTGGCGTTCTACTTGCAAGCCTTGTACTGCCTCACTGGTCGGTGGTCTGAGCAAGGCCACCCTGCAAGTTGCCTCAGGTCCTTCATCTTGTCATGGTTGAGGTTCAATGGTCTACTTCCAAGCCTTGCATTGCCTCATTGGTCGGTGGTCTGAGTAAGCCTTCTTCGCAAGTTGCCTCAAGATCATCGTCTGTTTCTATTCCTTCATTCAGATTTACTTTGCTCTGGTACATAAAATTTCTCCTTAAGATTAGTGCTTCACCTACTTTCGGTTCTATGAAATATGATACCTCCAAAGGTTCCCCTTCCTCTGCATAAACTAATTCTGTATCAATAGGCTCTTCTTCATCTGCACAAACTATCTCTACATCCTTTACTGCTTCCCTTTCATTAGCTGCTTTGGTATTAGGTTCTTGATGACACTCAATGCTTGATTCTTTCTTCCTCCAAACTTGAAAATAGGTTCCTCTTCTAGAAAATCTTCTTTAACTCCTCTAGTACCCTTCGTTGTGATAAGTATTAGGACTCCTATCACCTCTCCCTCTATGCTCTACATAAGGTCTTCTTTCTCTGCATCTTGATCCCTCTTTTTCTCCAACATATGAGTTCCTCCATCAGTACAATATTCTAATCATACAAGTAACATGTTTCCATTTTGCTCCATCAATCCATCCATAATCCATTTGCTTACAATTTGTCATAGGCTTGCTCCTTCTCATCTTATTCCAACACGTCTTTTTAGAAGGATTCCTTAATCCACATAACTTACAAGGATATAGATCCCAACACAATTCCTTTTCATGTCCATGACTATTGCAATGTGAACATTACATACTTTTTCTTCTCTATTTCAAACTTGCAATGACGTTCTTGCCTCTATCATATCCAAGGCCTTCACTTCTTGATATTATTACCGACTCAATAGGTTCTGTAATTCCTTGCTGATGCTTTCCCAATCCTTTTCCTTCATATCCCATTCTTTGCATTATTTTGAAACCAATACCATCACCAACAATTGTAGGCTTCGTTACATTGTTACCTTCAACTTCACCTTCCAAAGAAACTTCTATAACATCCCACAAGTCATTAGTATCACAAGAAACATCACAAAATTCAGGCTTAGATCTCAGATTCTCATTCTCCTTCTGGCATATAAGTGATTGCTCCAATTGATTAACATGTTCCTTCAAGCTAGATATTTCCTTCTACTGCAAACTGTTCTCCTTGTTCAACTCCTTCAAAATTTCCTCTAGATCTTTATTCCTCTTTTCCACCTTTACAAACAACTTGAATCCTTCTGCAAATTCCTTTTCAATATCCTCAAACATTTCCAACTCTGCTTCTAATTCTTCATTTCTCCTTCTTACATTTTTCATTTCTTCTTCAAGAGCATCATACTTGTCTCCTCCTAGTTCTTTCATCCTCTTCATCAATTCTGAATTACACTTCTTGATTTCGCACAATTCTTCCTCCAAAGTATCCCTTTCACATATTAGGGTTTCATTTTCCTTCTTCATCCTCTTCCCAATCTTCCCCATTGAAACAAATCAAATAAACAACCAAATTCGAATGCTTACCTGAATCTTTCTTTCCTTGATCTTTCTTCTATGATGACATTGATTACTTCTAGGGTTTCACACTTCTTTCAACACTGTCTTCTTCCCAATAGATTTACAATCAGCTAACAAACTCACATTTAGGTCTGATACCATTTGATACAGTCAAGGTAGGAGGGCCCAAATAAGGACTGTCTAGCCTTGCAGCCTAAGTTACTAACTCCATGATCACAACAAATGTGCAACATAAATTAATAGCTAATCCACAAAAAGAAATAAAAGATATTTATGAACACCATACACAAAATTTATCCTAGGAAAACCCTAACAGGGAAAAACCCAACCTTCAAAGCTCATTCCTTATTATATTATAATCTCAAAACACATTACATATGCCTCTCAAGCTTAACAAATTCTAGGCCACAACCCAGGGATTACAAATAACTCAAATGATAATAATCTTCATCAACTCCTTTAGCTCTGCTCCATACTCCTTCTCTGAGATCCTTCTAGATCAAAATACTTCATCACCGTACTTCATGCTTCACACTATCAAGCACCTTATTGATCCCTCTCCCTTCTGTCCTATGTAACAAATCCTCTCTCTTCTATTTATATCATCCGCAAATCATCTAACCCTTAACATGTCAGCCTAAATACAATGGCTAGCAAGATAATGTGCAAACTCAAATAGGTCGGCCTCAAACAATAAACAATTTACAGTGTAAACCAACCAATGTTGGCCACAACAAAGAAAGGGCCCAAAACAACATCCTCTAACATGAAACACCTTCAAAAATTATTCCTTGAAGATCCAAAATACGCTACAAATACCTTGTCGGCCAAGAAGAAGAAAACATGACCTCACAAAAGAAAATCACCAATCACGAGCACGACGATCGATGTGGACCAACAACACATGATCTAGAAACATCCAAAAGCATCATGAATCACCACAGAAACATCCACAACAACTTAAATTACTAGAATCACATCATCTCCTTCAAGGTTTACCAACTAGAATGATTGAACAACTGTTAGAATACATATATTCATAACTTGATCAAATCTTCATGTAGACCTTTGAAACTTAACATGGAAGCACTAGATATGCTCAAAAACAAACCCTTTAATCTACAACCTGTAGCAATCAAATGCAATAATCCAGTACTCTAAAAATTCACTGTTAACTGCCTCAATTGTTTTGAATGCTTCTAGATGCCATATATCAAGGAAAGACAAATGGAGGGAGAGGTATGGAGGGAGAGAGGGGGAGGTGAGAGAGAGGTGTGATAGAGAGCAATAAAGAGATTGTGGTATGGAGTGATGGATGGATGTGTGGGTAGAGAGGGATAGGTGCGATAGAGAGAAGTAGAAAGGGAATGAAGGAGGGAGGGAGAGGTAGGGAGGGAGAGGAATTGGGAGATAGAGAGGTGTAGAGAGGGAGTGGTAGGATGTGATGGATGTAGAGGTAGGTAGAGAGAGGAATTGGGAGATAGAGAGTAGATAGGGAAGAAGAGAGGGAGAGAGTATGGAGGGAGATAGAGGGAGGTGAGAGAGAGGTGAGGTAGAGAAAAATAGAGAGAGTGGTAGGGAGTGATGGAGGGAGAGATAGGTAGAGAGATAAAGAAGGGAGATAGAGAGAGACAGAGGGAGAGAGACAGATGGAAGGATGGAGGGAGGGAGATAGAGATAATTAGAGAAGGAAGGAGGGAGAGAGCGATAGAGAAGTGAGATAGAGAGAATTAGAGGGAAAGAGAAAGAGAGAGAGAGAGAGAGGGGGGGAATGAAGATAGTGAGAGATAGGTCTAGAGTGTAAGGGATAAAAAATGAGTGAGATAGAGAGACAAATAATACAACTTGGTGATTACTGAAATTTGACCTCCTAATTACTAAAAGATGACATGCTGATTACTGAAATTTGACTAAGTCTGAAATTTGTTAGATCTTCCAAAAACTATAATTTGCATTATAACTCCTAGAGATCTGAAACCATTCTCAAACATCCTGAAACTATATACATGAAATATAACTTAAAGTATAAGAAAAAATAAACATCTATATGTAAATGTCAACTTATACTTAAATTTTTATTTCAAGTATATAATTTCCCTAAAAGATAACAAGAAGAAAGAAAAAAGGAGAAGAAAAATAAATTTAATGTAGACCAAAACGCAAGTGCATTATATCTTTCTTTTGGAATCTGCAAGCCTTAGGCTTGGTATTTGCATTGGAATACCAAACAAAAGGTTTGGAGGGCCTTACCAACAACTAGAGACATGTTTTTGCAAATTCTATAATATTTCACATAATCGGGTTCGTGCTCATCGTCAGAATTGCACATGTTTCAATATTGAACAAATTGAACACCTGGGTAATGTTAGGCTCTCTCTTAGCTATCCAACAATGTAATTTTTTTCACTTTTGACAATGTTAAGCCTTTGATCTATAATTTCTTTTGTTTATGTGTCTCTTTTTTGGAAAAAAGTAGTGTTTGGTGTTTTTTTCGTTATAAATTAATCGTTCATCAAAATTTCAAATAAATTATTTTTTTAGAAACTAGACTCCATTCTACAAATATTAAAAAAAAATCAATTAGTTTCCAAAATTTGTAGGGGTAGCATGACCAAAATTCTATTTTTCAGGAAGTGTCCACTTTAAAAATTAGTAAAAAATCAAATATTCATTAAAAAATTATCAGAAAAGTTGTACATCAACTACATACTATTAGTTAATTTCTCACCGAAGCGATTTTAAAAATACTAAAAAAATTTCACCGTGCTACGTTTTTACAAAAGTTGCTATGTTATATTTTTTTTAACAGAAAAACACCAATTTCTATGGGCCCCTCTTTTGAACCCCTTAATCTCAACCATTTTCAAAATAAATTAGTAGTTTAGAAATTAGGCTCGGAGCACTATGATCCTTGTTTTTGTTGCATCTCAAAATTTTGAGTGTAACTATCCTCAATTTCATATCCAAGGTCAGTATTTCTTGATTTTAAAAAAAAGTGGTCACTTAAGCCCCCTTTTTGCCCCCCCATCTTTTTGCACTTATCCTCCTAACTATGGAATGAAAGAATGCTTTTTTTTTAAGGAAAATGAAATTGTGTTTTTTGGGATTTTCTATTTTTTGAAAGGTGGTGTCTATTGCAATGTGGGAGGTGGAAATACAGGCTCAAATTGGATATACCAGTTTGGTTCACTCCTTAAAGAGCAAGCATAATGATTTCTTACCAAGGTGTCTTGGTTGCGATAAATCTTCAAGGCATGTCTCTTGATATAACTTGAACTATGGTGCCTTTTTAAAAGGTGGAATATGGATTTTTCGTTTAAGGATTTTGTTGTTTCCAAAGATTATGAAGGATGGATACTTATTTCCACATAGGAGGTGGTAATACAGGCCTTGTAGCCATGAGATCTGCTTTCTCTTCTTCTCTATATAGGATGTTAGCTATGTCCCTCCACTAGTTTGGTGTTTCTTTTGTCTCAAATATGAAGCTTCTCAAATCACTGATTATGTTAGTTTGTTCTCCTTCAATCAACTCAAAGTTTGGTTTTATGATAGCTGGTGTAAGGTTCAGTTGTTGAACTAGATAAATTAGATGCCAAATGGTTATAGGGTGAAAGTGTTGGTGTTTTGATATGGTTGTTGTGATTCTTAAAACCCTAAGGTTTGAGCGATGTTTTGGGATGACACTATTCTTGGAACTAAAAATGTTGAAAGGCTTGTATTGATTTTTCACTTCTTCTAGAGGATATGTTGTGGAAAAGCTTACTTGAACTATCCTTGAGGTTCAAGCAACTGTTGATATCTTAGAAGTGTGGGTGAGGTAATAATCCAAGTTTGTTTGTTTTGATTTTGATTTCCAAAATTAGGATGGAGTGTTGAAAATGGATGAAGGAATATATGATGTATCTTGGGATTGTAGTTGTTTCATTTCAACAAGGATCTTGTAACCAACTTCAGATTGTTTTTTTGATTTTCAGTAGAACACGAAGCAAAAGTGATAGGCTTTAGGCAAAAGCGACAGGTTTTGAGCAAAAGTGACAACTTTTGTCAACTGTAGCTAGATTATAGTCAAGTGTGCTCAGTTTTTAAAAACAAGTATGATTAGATTTGTCAGGTCAGCCTCTATGTGTATTATTTTCAATTGGTGATTTGCATAGGAAAAAGTGAACCTTTTTGGCAAAAGCGACAAATTTATAGTCAATTGTGTTGGGAAAATTTTGTCAAATGTGAAAAGAATAGGAGCAAGTACAACACGTTTAGAACAAGTGCATTCAATTTTCTCAAAAGCGCTAGATTTTCATGAGTAGCTATCATAAGATAGAGAGAAAATGCACCATTTTTTTTGCAAGTGCGGCTACTTTTTGGTTAAGTGTGGCAAAAATAGAGGTGAAAGCAGCCTCTATTCAGTTTTTGTTTCCTAGTTTCAATATTAGCAATAGCTTGGATGCTTCTTTTTTTGCAATTTTTATTGATTTGGTTTGATTTGTTTCAAGATTTGGAAAGTGATATCATGTAACACCAAATAAAAACTTGTGTGACCTAAATTTCTATACGTTTAAGCATGTTTCCCTCGAGGAAAGCTCAAATTTCATAGAGGTAGAAATGCTAAATTTATAGTTTCCAATGTTTACTTTTTCCTTAATGTGACTTGAAATGTGAGCCTAAATATCTGGAAACCTTCAAAGATATTGTTTTAAGATATCCTTTAGGAGTGTAAATATATGGCTCATTTTAAAGGATTCACACTAAGTCAGAAAGGGGTTACAGTTTTAGAACCATGTTAAATGCTTGTTTTGATATGTTGATTTTTAATTCAAGCACAAAGTTTGATGTTTCAATGTAACTGAATAGATTTGGCAATTTTTCATGAAGAAAAAGTACACCCTAGGGATAGATACTTCCTCCTAAATGGGCTTACCTAGTGCTCCAAAGGGATGATTTTACATGCAACGAATGGAGAGGTTTTTAAGCTCAACCATAAGTCGGACTTGGTAAGTAACTTCTTGGAATCAAAGTTCTAATGCACCACTTCAGAGAATACTTTGGTTTAAAAGGGGTGGCTTGTACAAACATTGGTTTTTAGTCATATTTCAGGATAACTGGTGTCTATACATGTGGTGATTCACTCAACTATGAGGCTTTCCAACCCTTGTGGGTTTTTACGTATCACATGGATACTAGGGGAGACTTTCGTTGGTATAGAACATCTACACTAGGTGGGTGAGAACTTTCCTCACACCCACAAATATTTATATGGCATACCAAAATAAAGTACTGCTTGGGTCATTCCCTCTCACAAGTTGGGAGGCAATCCCTCTAAATGTATGCTTTGAAATAAAACAATATCTGAAACTCAAGATGATTTTCATCACCCAAGATTGTTAAAAAGGCGCGAGGGGAGAGGATAGTGACCTAGTATGCCAAACACAGAATAAACAGAATGCAATTCATTGTAATGTTCTTTAAGTTCAAAAAGTTAAAAAAATAAAATAAAATTCAAAAAAGAAAAGAAAAGCGAAATTTAGAAGTGTGTACAAGATAGCAATGGTTCTTTTTATGTTCAACAAATTGAAATGTTTTGGATTTCATACAAGAATATTGCAGTGTGCAAAACAAGAATTTGATTTGTTCATTTTTTAAGCACCAACCAAAGTGTTTTTTCTAAACCTTTTTATAATGGTCAAAAAATAAATCGTGCATTCATCAACAAAATAAAAGTGTTTTGGTCAACAAAAATCAAACATTTTTTTAGAGCACCAAAAGGAATCGTTTGTTCTAAACTAAAAAAAGCTTTGGAAATCCCTTTTTAGAGAACCAAAGTGAAATGTTCATTTGTAGGGTTCTTTTTATTCAGCAATTGAAAGCATTTCCTATTCTAGAAATCTTTAAGAAATATATTTTAGAGCACCAATTGAAATGTTCGTTTGTGGGGTTCTTTTTATGCACCAAATTTAAAGTTTTCTAACTATGAAAGCTTTGAAAACTTAAAATCTTCGACCGTTCACCTTCTTTGCAATAAACATGTTAATTGTTCTTGTCATACCTCTGCAAATCATGTATAAATTTTTTTAGCACCTATCAAACAAAATCAAGTACTTGTTAGTGTTAGAAATTGAAAATTAACGTTGTTAATTAGGATTGCACCCTAGCTAAGTTTGACTCAACTATCATGTTGAAACATGGAAATTTTCTCAAGCTGTGGGTAACTTATGATGAGAATGAATCTCTAGAGAGGGCTGGTTCCCCTGGTAGATCACCTAAACTAATGACTTTTCTGAGAAAAGGGATAGAAGGATAACTTTGGAAATGAAAATCTTAAAATCTAATGGGTGATGCACCAAAAGTTTAAATCTATTCACTAACTCCACTCACAATCATCTCTCAAAACACTAACTTTCACAACCTCATATGAAACATACAACACAAAAGTGATTTGTATGAAGGTTCGAAAACAAAAGAAAACATACAACTTGTGCTATGTGAAATTTCTGCACCACAATTGCAATAATAAGACATAAAAAGGATTCAAAAATTAGAATCACAATGACAACATCAGATTATTATTGCAAAAAGAGACAAAATAATGAGATAGGAATGCTCTACTACTTTTATTGATCTGAAAGGAGTATGAGAATATGAAATCCGAGTACAAATCAAGGCTTACAAAGCTCTATGCAAGTAGTCAAGAGAGAAATAAGCAAATATGAACTGAGAAAAAACTAAGTTTTTCTCCAATATATGCCTCCAAAGTGTCTCCAAGGGTGAGAGGGAAAAATCTAAGTTAACTGCTCTCCAGAATAGAAACTTCAGTGCCATTTTTGAGCAAGAAGATAAATCCTCCAAAACAGGGCCCAAACTACCTCATAACTAAATGACAAATGTGGAAACTTTCTATCCCAAGAGGGTCGACCTAGAAAAGACTCTAAAATCACCCATAACTGGTTGGAATCAGAAATAGAAGGCCCAATTCACTCATTTTTTCTATTTTGCACAAAAAGACTCAAACTAAAAAAAGAAAGATTTGTTCTATTTTACTACATTTTAAATGAAAATCACTAAAACAATTTATAGAAACATTGTTTTAGTAATGCCTTACAATGTTTGTAGTTTTTATTTCTTTGCAAAAAAGGAGGTCGACTCAAGCCTTGATTTGATTTTTGAAAAAATAAAGTACCTACTCTAAAACATTAGCATCTAATCAAATTTGTAAAGTGGAAAATATCCAAGGCATAGTGCACTTGATTTATCAAAAATCAAAAAACAAACCCAAAGGCTCATGGTCATATGATTTTCTTCAAAAATTCCTAAAGAGAACCTAAGGTTTTCAAGGCTTAGGCATATAAAATATGTGTAAGTCAAAAATACCACTAAGGTATTAGTGAAGGAATGCAATTTTTTAAATCAATGTGGAAAAACTAAGGTAAACTTAGGGAAAATGGAGAAACCCTAGAACAGAACCATTCAAGCCCTAACTTTTCTCTCATCATTTTTGCACTTTAATTTTGAAAAAGTCAGCTTTGCACACCGCCACCATCAAGCTAGGGTTTCAATGGATTTTTATGAGTTTTGAAGCCATTTTCTATAGACAATTCAAGTGGTGAGTATCTTTTTCAGCAACCATTGCAAAGATCTCTTTATTCCCTCCATTTTGAATGTATTTCTTGGCCTTTCCACCATGGCCATTGATATTTCTAATGCATTTTGCTTCTATATTTTGGAAAACTTCTCCTTTTGTGTTTCGTGGCCGATCTTGAGGACTTTCTGAAGTTAACCTTTGAGAGATTTTCCTATGTGTGATGCTTGAATCTTCATCAATCCTACAAGGTAAGCTCTCAGTTGCAAAAACTTCAACCTTTCTCATGCCTTTCATTTATAACAAATCTGAAGATTTTCTTGCAAAGAAAGAATGCTACATTTTGGGTTCTTCTTATTTCGACAACATGAAGGAATTCTATGCATTCTTGGTTCATTATTTCCTTTAGTCATGAGGCCTTCTTTGTTTTCATGGCCGTGGCCTCTTGAATTTTTGGGTATTTGTAATGCTCACAGGCTGAGCTTCCTTCACATTTTTCACAGTTGGCTCTTTTGTATTTCCATTAGCTCTTTCAAAATACACACTTTCTTTGCATATATTCCTTGTTTCCATGCTTTGTTTTGGGTTCTAATTTTTCTACAAAATGTAAAACTCTTTATATTCTGGGTATGAAGAATTCAAGGGTTTTATTACTTCTGAAAACTAAATAAAATAATTACATTCTAGTTCATTTATTTCTTCATTTGTGAGGCCCTTCTGTGTCTCATGGCCATGGGCTTTCTATTTTTAGTGTACTTCATATACTTGTATTTGAAGCCTTCTATTTTCCTTCTTCATGTATAGGAATTTTTGGGTTCCATTATTTCTGTATAATGAAAACCCTTTGGTGCTTCCATTCGGCCATGGCCTCTGTGAAATATTTCATAGACTTTCCACTTCTATGACTATGGCTTGTATTTGCTTGTTTACTTCCCAGAAAGGAACATGACTTTATTCTTTTTTTTTTTTGTCTTTGGAGCTTTGCAACTGTAGGCCATGGCTTCAAAAGTGAAAACTAAACATTATTTCTTTATGCATTCAGTATCCATGAAATATCTTCTTGGTTACAAGGTCACGACCATATATGTTCTTCATAGTGTAAATGAAAGAAAGGGTTTTGAAAACCCATGAGCTCCATTGTAGATGTGGGCCTTAACTTTGAAGTGCAGGTTGTGGCTTCACCTCTTCTCTGTTTTCACTGAGGGTTTCAACATTTTGTGTTTATATTCTTTTTCTCTCACCAATAGGTACCCTTGTATTCACTACTTTTGGGTATTCATCTTTCCACAAATCCCTCACTCTGCTCCTTCTTACTATGTTCTCTTAATGCATATGAATTGTACACATAGTCCATTTATTAAATGTTAGATAGCAGAGTCTCCTTTATTCAACTCATTGTCACCCTCCAAGTACTTTGTAAACCTACACACAAATGCACCACTTATGCAATAGTGGGTACACTATCAATAATTCACTCATTGCACTGGATATTTATTCTAGTATGCTTGCATTTGGAAAGCAAGAATGCACTTGTTTTCACTTTCATGACACCCTTGTACTTTATCTTTAGAGAATCACTACCTCTTGAAAATGGTTGCTCTTTTGAATTTTCACACATTGCTCTCCATTACCCTGATCTAGTACCAATCTAAATATGTACTACCAACTTTACTTTGCAAACATACCATGAGTATTGCTTGATAAAATGATTATGTCTGCAACTAATGGTTTTACTGTAGCATTGTATTTTATTGAAGAAGTCAGCATAGTTGCTTTAGTTGTTGTCCCATCATGAATATTGTAATCCTTTGCAATGAATGCTCGATGACTATTTCATTTTAGCACCCCATGAACAATGCACTCTTTTATGTCCCATATATGTGAGCACTGTTTGACATTACTTCTTGCTCCTTGATGGATGTACCTCCAAGGTATGCACTTTAAATAACATAATTGCAACAAACATTGATGTATAGCAGCAATAAGATATGATAATAGCACTATGAAAAAAAACCAAGCAATGGAAACATGAAATCTTTCTTGCAAACAAAACTCCTTCAATGAAGAAATGGTGCATTTTTATTTTGTTCTATATATTACTTAAGCATTTAAATGAGCTCATTTCTCATTTGTGACTCTCATTTCAAAGTGAAAGGTTATCCAATTTCCTCTTTCGATTTGACAATCATGAATGAGTTGTTGGCATGTGACTTCTCATGTTTTCATTGATGGCAACCTAAGTCATTATTCTGGTCCGCAGATCAGGATTTGTTCATACCGACAGACAGGGTAAAGAACAAAATATTACCAGAAGAGAGAATGAAGAACAAGGTATCCAGTTAGTATGTCAATCTGTATGCTTCACCAGATTATCATTTTGAGTTGTGGATCTCAAGGAAGGTTGTTAAGTATCTATATTATCTTATTGCTAACTTTTGTGATGTCGCATTAATCGGTGTATAAGTTAGGAGATTTGACAGGATGATTTTCTATTTATTAGCTCACGGTGGTCGACTTAGTGAATATGGCACGTCGCAGATATTTGAGGTATAATTAATTAAGGTATCCTATGCTTGAAGATTTTTTTTTGGGTCCTAGCTATGCCATGACTGACTTTGAAGGGTACACATCGAATATTAAATGTGGATTGAGCCGACTATTGGAAAATATTTTTATTTTGCTGAAGCCAACATGAAGCGACTAAATCTTTGATAGCGGATATATATAAGAGATTGGTTAATTCATTTTGTAGAGCAAGAATGTGTATGTTTGAAGCATACAAATAGCAGAAGGGTTGTTGAGCAATTATGCATAGTTTCACTTGCGCAGAAGAGGACTGTTGTGAAGTTAATTAAGGCAGAGCAAAGCGAATTGCAGAATCAGATAGAATGTCCAGAATCTAATCTATGAGCCTCACCAAAACTAAAACCAGGAATTTGTAGATCCTACTTTCTTAGTTTAAATCTTTGTTGTAATCCAAATATGTTGTAAGGAAGTGAGCCTTCCTAATTTTGAGCAGTGAGCTATAGGCAGTGTGCCTGAATGCATGTGAATTCCCCTTTTTCTTCATACTTTTAACAGAGTATAAATTGTGGATTAACCTCCACCATGGTTTTTCCCCTAACAAGGTTTCCACGAAAAAATATTGGTGTTATGGTGTTTTGATTGTTTATTTCATGTGTTTGCATCTTTACTTTTGTTTAAATTCTGTAAATGGTTTAAGATCTAAATTGCAATTTAAATATTGTTGAACACTAATTCACCCCCCCCTCTTAGTGTTCCTTGAGTCCAACATATGCCATGAGTTTGAGACTCTTACAGTCACTTTGTGAATTACTCCTTTAGCTGAAAATGATTTGATTTGAGCAATATGAATGTGTTTTTCCTATCTTATTCCCCTTTTGAAACTTAGGGGTAGCATGCTAGGCTCAACCCTTGTGGGAGCCCATTTTTGCACCACATGCTATGATGCCAACAAAGATGAATCAACAACAAGATTTCACCTATACTTGCACAATGAATAAACATGTTAGATAAAAAACAATGAAGCTTAATGCTCTTGTGATGTTTGACTTTCAGGCTATCTTGCATACATCTGATACTTGCTCAACTGACTTAAATCATCATAGGCATATGCTATATTTTTGTTGATAGGGAATATCATGAGATTCATATCCAGAGCTCTAAACAACTCTTTTATCATGATGCAAGTTCATTTGAAGACTAGGAGCAAGGAGGAGCAAACGAAAATGAAGACCCACCCAAGATTCTACCAGGCAATGATGGATATGTTTTTCTTTATGTGCTCTTTTCATTACTTTCATCTTCAGATGTATAGAGTATTTCCTCGTTGCTTTAGTTCAACTACTCCCATAGCTTGTGTGGGACATTTGATCATTCTCTTCTTTTCAATGTATAGAATAGCAACACTTTTCAATCTTGTGTATATTTAATTACAAAATGAATGAAACATTACAAAAATGAATGAAAGCAATATCTTGTGATTTTATGTGACTTCCTTTATGCTGCAAAACACTGAATAACAAAACTGAATTCTATCTTTTTTAAGAACCTTTAAATATGCAAGGGTTAAGCATAGCAGAAATGTTTGGAATACCTTTCACCTTTAAAATTAATCCAGTGCTTCAACTCTACCAAATTGAGTTGTAGGTAAAAATTTGGTAGCAATTAATTTTCAGCTTTCGGAAAAAACTTAATAGGACAAAAGTGAAAGAAAAGGTCAAAAGTATCCTCTATCAGAAAGAAAAAGCGCAAGAAAAAGTCAAAAGTGCCCTCTGTTTTTTAGCAGAAGTGGCCTAAAATATCAATTGTGCCTCTGTATTTTTGCAAAAGCGCTAAAAAAATGTCAAGTGCGTGAAAAACGTGAAGTCAATTGCAAAAAAAATTTGGAACTTGTGCATGAAGATTTCTCCAGTGTGCTTCCAAAACTTGCAACTTCAAATTTAGCTTAGAAAATGATTAGTGCTAAGGATCGTGGTCCCACCAGGTGTGCCAGAATGTGTAAGAGGGAAATCAGGAAGATGCGATAAATCAAATTGGTGAATTAGAAACTAATCTAAACAACAAAATGCTAATGATTTATGCCCATTACTCACGAAATGAAACTACAAATTAATGAATTCAAGAATGAAATTGAAAGAACAATACCAATTGAATTAAAAAACAAAGTAGCTTTACCATCTCATGTCGGAGTGTGTTCGCAAAGATGTTGGGTTGTTTGTATCAATGCGAAGCCTCCATTGCACGTGTGAAATATTGAAGAACATGTGTGTATTGATCGATATATGTGTTGAAGCTTTGTCAAATGCCGATTAAGATCTTGGCATTACTTCATTATGAAAAATAGGTTGATTCTCCAATTGTTTTTGAGAAGAAAGATGGTTATTATATATAGAATTTTTGTTTTCGAATGATTGCTTGAGATTGTGTAGTAGAATATATTGATCAAAGGTTGAAAGATGTTGAGAAGATTTAAATGGGCATAATCTGTACAAATTGATTACATAATTGGTGTGTTTGAAGAAATAGATTGATCTATCAGGAAATAGATTGATCAGCCAGTGAATCAGAGTGAGCAATTGATGGTTCGTAATTTGCTCAATCATGAAAGTGGGTGAGGATAATTAATTAATTGATTTAATTAATTAATCTTTTTGGAGTTGAACATGCAAATCAAGTTTGAATTTCGCAAACAAAGTTGTATTTGTTTGATTTGATTTTTTATGATGTTTTGAATAATTTATTTAGTTTTTCAAATTTGGGGGAAAGTGATTTAATTAAACTATTATGTTTTAATAATTTAATTGACTTAGGGGAATAAAGTGAATTAGTGACATAATTAAATAATTGACATTATTTAATTAATCAGGAGGAATAAATTTAGATTAGGATTTCATTAAATAAATAAAATTTATTTAATTGGTAAAAAATGATGAAAAAGTGAATTAATTAAATAATTTAGTTTTATTCTATTAATAACAAAAATTAGGGTTTCAAGACTTTATTAAATAATTGAAATTTATTTAATTTTCTAAAAATGATGAAAATGTGAATTAATTAAATAATGTATAATTATTCAATTAATAGAGGAATTTAGGGTTTTTGATTCTTTTGATGCTTTTGATGTGAAATGTAGTGATATTCGATGATAATGATGCCGATGATATGAAAATATCATTTAAGGTGTGTGATAAGTGTTAGGTCAATTTTACATGTCTACAATATATATATATATATATATATATATATATATATATATATATATATATATATATATATACAACCCTAACAAGGATGAGCTTTATGATGCTTACACATGTATGTGCTTTGATGCATATCTTTTATTTACATGTATGTGTTAAATTAATTTCTATGTATGTGAAATTTTATATCTTTCCATGCTATGATTTGCTCTCTGATATGTATTCTTCTATAAATCATTATATATGGTATAGATTTGTATCCACTTATTCTGCATTGTTTTATTTTTCTATTCACCATGCCATAGATAGCTTTAGGGAGTCATCAACACCTTTTGGTGATATCTCTCCTCCCTTGATGGTTAAAATATCTCTAATTCTAGTCATCCCTTGTGTTTCATACTAAACAACGTATTGGAGGTGTGCCTCCTTCAATGGTTTCATGTTTTCTCATGTTATATTCCATGTTCCACCTAATACACCTAAACATAGCCCTCCCACTATTCATGAGTCACCTACTTCTCAAGGTAATTATTGTTACTTGAAATTGCACCCTTTATTGAAACTAGTTCAACATTCCAATGACACAATGGGAATGATCTCAAGGTGTCGAACCCTTGTAAATGAGATAAAACCTCTAGAGAATGTTGGCTCCTTTATAAGTCTAATTTCACATGTTGATCCAACCCAACATAGATTAAACCAATAAACTAATCCTATTCTAATGATTTGATAGGGAAAAGGGGAAAAAGGAATTGCAAAAAGTGAAAGGATGATGATGCACCAAGACTTAAGTGAGTTTCCTCCTTACTAACATAGCACAAAGGATGAATTTTTTTTTTTGAACTCACACAAGTATCCATTTTTTAGTTCCATTGGATTGGATGGAGGTATAAAATTTAACAAATATCTAAAGGAAAGAAATCCACAACTAAGTGCAAATAGTTTATACACAACATACATCTACAAAAAAGTAGGAAAATATTTCAAACATGAAGGTAACAAAAATTACACAACACATTAGAATTGAGAAGAGGAAAAAAGGTGATTTTATTAATTCAAAGGCATTGAGCCTATTTATAGTAACAAAAAAATGCAAAAATACAATTTTTATGGTAGAGAAACTAAGGAGGACCCCCTTTTACGAATGAAAATGAATGTATATATCATTATCTAGATTTCCTGAGAGAGGAAATGTGTAGACTTGCATGGTGACTTTGGAAAACAATGCTCTTTTACAACTACAGGGGTAACCATGTCTGCTTGCATCACCTTCACATGGGTATACACTTGAATCCATGCCCTTTATATCAACAACCACATGCCTTGGTACACCATTATTTTCTTGGAGGGGCCCAAAGGAATATAAGAGTCTTCACTCATCAAATCATATTCATTTTTCTATTAATGGCATCTTGGGTTTTGTAGGAAGGTAGGTATGGATTTTCATTTGAACGTTAGAGTTTCACAACTTTGCATGCTCAAGGGGGAAGAGGGGAAAAAATATTTTGAAGGTCTGACATACATGATGGTATGAGAAAAAATTTTATGTTCAAAAATTAGACTTGGAGTGAAGGACATGCTAGGGATGATAGGTCCAAAAGGGATGAAGAATTTTGAAAGTCTCAACTACAATGAAATTTCAAGGAATCGAGGAAGGAAGGAATGAAAGGGTATATGCAAAAATATGTGACATAAAAATATGTCACTTTATTTTTATTATGCTTGAAATGAGCATTTGGCAAGTACCAAATTTGGTGCTCACCAAATGTGAATGATGTTATAAAAACAAAAAATCCAAAATTTCTTGTCATTTTTCTACTCTTCAACCCACAAACTACATATTTTCTGCTCCTCAACCTACGCTCACAAAAATAAATTTCCATTTTTCACCTTGAGGTTGTGAAATCTTCATCAAGATGTCGCCAAGATGTCGAGGAGGTCAAAGAGGTGAGTATCTATACTTTTTTAGTTTCAAATTTTGATTAAATTATAGATTGAATTAGGTTTTTTATTAAAATTTATTTTAATTTCAAGGAAATGATATTCCACCTCCAAATATAGAAAATCCTCCATTACCTCCTCATGAAGACCCTCCTAAACAAGAACCACAGAAAACACCTCAATCAATTCCTAGACATCCCCCAGAAACACAAGAAAACATACTAGGGAAAATGGAAGACAATAAAAAATAGCTTGATGAATTGGTTACAAGGATAAATGATCCTGATGCAACAAACCCTCATAGGAAAAGCCTTGTTGAATCCCTACAATCTATTGTGTCTCATGTAAGATCAATGACTGTAGAAATTAATTTTTGGTCCAATAAGAGGGAAGAACAAAATTAGTTTTAATCAAACAAACTATCCTATGAGAATGTAAAGAAAAATAAAATTAACAAATCCAACTTGTGTGCCCTCTTTATTGACCCACAAACCAATCAACCCTTAGCAACTAGATGCAGGAGGTTCCTTATCCATTGGTTCCACAACAAAGGGATAACAAATAATTTTTGGGCTAGGTGGTGGATGGTTTTTTACTAGCCTTCATGTAATAATTACGAGGTGCCACAATAACTTTTGAGGAAATTCTCAGACAAACCACTTTGCGGAGGCGATAGCCGCCTATCATAGTCTTGCTCTGGCTTAGAGAAGAGGGTATATAAAGATTTGGTTGGAAGGTGATTCTCTAAACATTATTAATAATTTGAAGAATTTATCTCCTCTGTCTTGAGAAATTCAGGCCTTGTTCAAGGATTCTATTGAAATTATTAAATCCTTTGATAATGTTTATATTTCCCATATTTTGAGAGAGGAAAATAAGTTAGCTTATTTCTTCGCTAACTTTGGTGTTAGAGATAGTAAGGTTTTGGATTTAAATGATCCCCTCCCTTATGAGGCCACAACTATTGTTATAAATGAAAGTTAAATTATTCTGCAATTTGTGCACATCCTTGCTCACGTGGTGGCATATCATTAGGAAGGAGGGTATGGTTATGATTTTGAGGAAAGGCTATCATATGGCACAGGGTTTGAATTCATTATGGTTTGTTTGTCCTGTGGTTGCCTTCACATGGATTGCGGGTGTTAGCTGCATTAGTTTCCAGAGTCTTCTATGGGATTTTTTGATTCTATGTGGTGTCTACTTCTTTTCCCTGATGAGTTCTTGGTCTTTGTTTTCCATCATCATGGGTGGGGACAAAAACTGCACTGAGCCTAAATCTTGTGACACCGTGAAGCAAAGAAAGGAAGTGTGGGAAATTTTAGAGAAGGGTGGCCTAACTCCCTTCATGGAGAAACTGCATGGAAATAATACTCAGGTTACTGCCTTGGTTGAGAAAGGATGGAAAGGGAGAACCCTAGAGTTGGGTGGCAGGGAAATTGAGGTGGATGAGGAGTTTATAGCTCAGATTATTGGCCTTCCAATTAAGGGCATGAAGGTGTACAGGGATAAAAAAGAGTCATTGGTCGCGACGTCTCTTTTCTTCAAGAAGAATGAGAGTGATGACTTGAAGCCTGTGAAGAGTGGAGGGTATCTTAGGATTTCCTTGAAGTTTCTTTGGCAAGATGTTGTCGAAGAAATCATGAGGTGTGTTACCCTGGAAGGAAGGTATACGACCATTAACAATTACCATTCTCCATTGCTTAATAATTTTAGGCACAAAAAATGGGTCTCTTTTCCCTATTATCTGCTGGTGTCAATGGATTGTGGGATTAAAGAGCACATGAAGAACCCTAAAAACCCTGTATTGCATGTGGGGCTAATTCTTTTAATATATGAACATGTTAAAGCTCGTGATGTCCAAAAGACTCTGGTTACTCTAAAAGCTAAAGCTAGGAAGGGTTATGATACTGAGTTAGGTGAGGAAAGGGCTTCTAAGAAACTGAGGAAGAGGAGGTTGATGTTAAATAAAGATTCTGATTCAGACAGGGATGATGTTGATTATGTCCCTAATTTGTATGCTTCTTTGGAGGAGGGCCCCATATCCCCTGTTCAGGGTAAATCTGGGAAAAGGAAATTGATTGAGGAAGGGGGATATATGACTTGCAGTGATGATGTGGAGGTGACAATTCCTTTAAAGGGGAACAAAGAAAAAAATGAGCTTTAGGGGGAAGCTTCCTCTCCTCCCCCTGTGTCTAGACTTGTGCAGGATCCTGAGGAGGGAAGTCAGAAGAGAAGAATTTTGAAGAATGCCCCTTTCTCTGTGGCTAGTAGCTTCCATGGTGGGGATGTTCCGAGTGCTGTAATAGGGTTTCCTAAGTAGAAGGATAGAGCTATGGGTGTTGATCAAGCTGCAAGAGCTAAGAAAATGAACATGGAGAGGATTCAGAAGAGGCTGGCTGTTGCAGATCAAATTGTTGACTCCATTCATAGGATGAAGTCTCCTGTGACTGCTGCTAAAGGTAAGGATGCCTCTAAGGAAAAGGTCCATGAGATTTTCTCTAAAGAGTATGTTACTATGGGAAATTGTATTGAAAACTTTGATAGGGAGGATCTTTCTGATGTGTTGGGTTCGGCCCGTGACAGTGCCAATGTTCTTTTTAAACTTTTTAAATGGTTTTTTCATGAGATTAATAGGACTGATGTTCACATTAGAATAATTTCTTGTAAGGCCGAGGATCCTATGATCCAAATCCAAATTGATAATTTAATGGCTGGTCTTAATACTGTTGCTAATACTGTGGCAGAGGAAACTGTCAATCTGAAACAGAGTATGGAGGTTAGAATGTTCTCCCTTGAGGAGAAAATTGACAAAATTTGGAACATGGTTATGAAGAGTGGGGAAGATCCTAAAGTCCTAAGTAGGCTGGACTCTATGAAGGATTTTCCCCCTATTAAGAGAAAGGAAATTTTTTCTGCTGATGATATGGTTGTTGAGGGTAAGTGGACTGGGGAGGGTTATGTTGCTACTAAGGGCACTGCTAAAGGGTTTGTTTTGAGCTTTGAGGTAAATAATAGTGGGCCTGGGGTTAGGACTAGAAATAGATTGAAAAATTAGGCTGGGGCCTTGGGTTTGGAGGTTTTTGATACTGGGGTTAAGGGACAGAAGCTTGCTGCTAGTGAGATGGAAGTTGTGGAAATTCTGAACAATATGTAGTGTTGTGTGCCATTTTTTGGCTTCTTTTTGGCTGGTGGTTTGTTGTCGTTGGGTTGATGGTTATTTCTTGATGTTTCCTTTTTGAGTCAGCTATTCCTTTTTGTAAAGGGTTCTCGGCCCCTTCAAAACCAATTTTTTTACCTCTAATCAAAACTTTTGAGGAAATTCTATTGTGAGTTTTTCTTCAATGTGATTCCAAACTATGTTGACTTTCTAGATTTATAGGGTAGAGGTGGGGGATCCTCACATGACAAAGTGGGGGAACAACATGACCCAACCTTGGAATCGAGACCCTTGGGTATACTTGTGGTGGATCATGTGACTATTCCTTCCATTGTGAAGGATAGTGTCGAGGTGGACACCTGAGACTCCATTATCTTACTCACTCATAGCCTTATATAGTATGTGAGGCCTCTAGTATAGGGTGATGTGGGTGAGTCTTCTAGGCCTCAAGTTTCAATCCATTTTTGTCAATCATATGATGTTTTTTGCACTTATGATCTTGAGAGTAATCAGAATGCAACTACATGCAGGATACATCAACTACAGAGGGGATGGTTATGACAAAATATTTGTTGAATGAAACATTCGACATTGATACTTGAGTAAATTTTAGTAAGTTCATTTAATTTTATTTATTAAATTTTATATTCAAATGTAAGAATAACTATATTAGTAGAATGATTATGATGAAAATTCAGGGTTAGAGTGTTCATGCTACTTGCAACATTCCCCCTACCCCCTATTTCATGAGATCATTGAGTCCACAAGTATGTTACCAGTAAAGAAATATAATTATTACATGTGAATAGGTGAACCTTATATGAATTATTTTCTCATAACTCACTTTGGATGTTGAATAGTTTGATGGAAAACCTTTGAAATCAACACCTTATAGTAGTCGTCATCGAAAAACTTTCACCCAAGTAACATTTATTCATTAATGGTGTTGTAAAATAATGCCATGTAGTTTTGGTAATTGAACAACTTTCTTTTTTTTAATTTTTAGATGTTGACATTAAATAATCCTCCTAATTGTTTGTGCCAAATTGGACCATGGTGTTGTTGCAGTAGTAGAAATTTTTCCTCCTTTGATAGAGGTATGAGATAGATTAGTAAATTTCACATTATATTTGTTCTTTCACCAGTCGATTATTAAAATTTTTAATGATACCCATATGTAGTTTAATTACTATCTTGATACTTTATACAAGGGCTTGTGGCTCTAGATTATGAACATGCCCCTATTGTCATGATTATTTGTATGCACAGTAAGTGAGTATTCTATTAGATGCCATTCTATAATTTAATTTCTATATATATTAATGTCTATAATTTTTATTATATTAGATGGATGTCTAGAGAAGTCTAGAGAGGAAGATGAGTGAGCTCACTCGAAAGACACTAGCATCATATGCATCTCCATCTAGTTGACAGTCAAAGGAAACTCATGATCTATTTCCTTCCCCTAGTGGGGAATGACTACATTAGGGTCCTTTGTTGTGTGCCTATGTGGCATTTTTGAACATATATTTTTTTTACAAATATGTGGCATTTTATATCCATATGGCTTTGTTGCAAGCCTATATGACTTTATTGGATATATTTTATACTTTTATTGACATATAACGTTGTATGGTCTTATATTTACACTACAAATGATTAATTGAATAGATGAATAATTATATAAAGTTCATTGTTAATAACCATAAATTGTTACAAATATCCTAGGCCTCTTTAAGGGGGAAACCCCCTTTACTCTAAACAATATTGGTAGCCCAAGCATGTGAGTTTTTGTAGTCTTTTCCAGATATAATTTGGATGAATTTTAGATCACAAGAATTTGGTAACTTAATGAAACTAAAAATTATTATAATGAAACCATAAAAGATATATTATTAGGTCTAATTCACTATATCACATGTGTAGATATCACATTGTCATCCTAACTTACCACATCATACATTTAGAGTTACCCTTAATTTAGGCACAACATGCTATATATCACTATACATCAAGCTTCCATTATTAAATTTTTACATTTTAGAGTGACATACTCTACACAAAACTTTCATTTCCATATCCTTACAGTAGGTGGCATAATGCACTCCCTCACCTAAGGAACTCATCTTTTAATGTCTTCAAAATTTATACCTACATGAAATATATAATGACTTCCCCTTACATATTTTTTCTATCACTTTTATACCTTTATATTGGGGACATCATGCTTTCACCTCCTTAATAGTACACTTACATTACCTTACCTTCCTTGTACATTGAGGGAACCATGCCTTTCCCCCATACATTCCACTTTTCTACTAGCATCCACTATGGATCTATATCATCTTACCTATACAATTTTGTGTTCATAGATACCATATTAATAGATTAAGCCACTATAGTGAAATATGTCCTTACATCTACGTTATATATGTTATCACATACTTATCTTCATGATCATTCAGTGTTATATTCTTTGGGAATTTTCTTAGCATGATGATGATTTCTACATGTATGCATAAATAAGACAGAAATTAGTTCATAAAAATATAGGATTTTCATAACTTTATTAGGAATATCTTAGCTTCATTGTTAGGATTTTCATAACTTCCTTAGGAGAGTCATAGGATCATTAGGACTATATGTTATATTCTTCTAATAGTGATAGGCTCATTAGGATAGGACCATAACTTCACTAGGACAGTCATAGTCTATTTGGGAAAGTCATAGGCTATTTAGGACAGTCATATGTTTGTTAGGATTGTCATAGTTTCATTATGACTATCATAAACTTGTTAAGATAGGCTTTAACTTCATTAGGACTCTCATAAATTTCTTAGGAAAGTCATAGCTTCATTGGGGCTGTCATAACTTCATTAAGGAAGTCCTAATGAATGTATAGAAGTCATAGCTTCATTGGGACTATCATAAATTCATTAGGATAGTCCTAATAAATGTAGGAAAGTCATAGGCTCATTACCAATGATAAAAATAGTAGTCAAATGATGAAAACAATATTGTGTTCTATTTTTGTAATATGACCCTAAAGGATGGAAGAAGATTAGTTAGGAAAAGTGGGTTGTCATTGTTGCTTGAATGGAACATATCTTTTGTGATTACCATAGAAATTTTAAGAAGGTGGTATCTTAAAGATTTAGCTCATTATTATTATAGCCAAGTGGTATGCATTGGATGTTGCTTAGTGCGTAAGGAGTTAGCTACTAGCTCCTCTTATTGTATTGAAGATGGTAATGATTGCTTGGAATCATTAAAAGATGAATTTATTGATTACAAGTCATAAAGTGAACTTAGTCATGCTAGAAATTTAGATCTTCCCACTCACCAGCCATCAAAGTCATGTAAAAAATTGTATTTCAAAGGTATGCCAATTTTTAATAAAAAAGCTAAACATAATATCTTGGAGCAGGCTATGGAACATATTTTTATGAATGTTACTTGTCGACCTAAAAGAGAAGAAGAGTTGCAGGACAACAAAAGTTATTTTCTTTCTCACATGTTATCTTGCTACAAAATTTGGACAAAGATGTGAACCCATCAAACGTATTAAGTGTCATTCAATAACAAGGTGTGGATGTTGTAAAGGAATGTGTCTCATCACCTCAAAGTTTCCAAAATTTTATGAGAGACATTGCTTACTTTGAAGAGAAGGAAATCTTGCAAAGGGCATCTGCATATTTGCAAAATGAAAACATTATAGTTATATTGTATCCTAAAATACTGTAGCTTGAAATGTTCAAGAGAGTTTTGGTGAAAAATAGGATCATGCCTAGTGTAGACATGCTCACCTAGATGTATTGGTGTTTTTGGTTCGACCCCATGATGCACATAACAAAAAATAGGCTACCTTGCAACTTCACATTGCATGCATCTGATAGTTTTTTGGGGCAGCAAAAAAAATAGGCCATGGAAAAATGGTTTTGAGTTTTCAAAATATGAGACAGGTTGTTATAGAGGGGCCTCACATGGACCTATAGGTTTAGACAAAAAAAAATTATGTGCCACTAATTTTGAGATACAACACGTCAAAGTTTGATAAATTTTTGCACTTAAGGATCTTAAGACAAAGCATTGACATAGTGTAGCCCGAAATGTTTGAGAGAGTTGTGGTGCAAAAAAATACAATGCCTAGTGTAGAAGTGCCCACCCAAATGTGTTGGAGTTGACGGTTTGGCCCCATGATGCACAAAACAAAAATTAGGGTACCTTGCAACTTCACATTGCATGCATCTAACAGTTTTTGGGGTAGTAGAAAAACCTTCATCATGGCTAAAAGGTTTTGAGTCTTCTAAACTATCAAAATTTGATAATTTTTTGCACTTAGGGCTCTTAAGAGAAAGCGTTGAAACAATATAGTCCAAAATGTTTGGGTGAGTTGGGGAGAAAAATAGGAGCATGACTAGAATATACCTACCATATGGATGTGTTGGAGTTGACGGTTTGGCCCCACAATGAACAAAACAAAAATTAGGCTACCTTGCAACTTCACATTGCATGCATTTGATAGGATTTTTGGGAAACAAAAAAACTTTCACCATGACCAAATGGTTTTAAGTCTTCAAAATATGAGAGAGGTTATTGTAGAGGGTTCTACAAGAACCTATAGGTTTAGAATAAATATTCCTACGTACCAAAAATACTAACATACAATCTATCAAAGTTTGAATTTTTTTTGCACTTAGGGCTCTTAAGAGAAAGCACCGACACAATGTAGTCCAGAATGTTTGGTGCAGGAGCACCTAATGGTGTTCCTATGCTTTCAATAAGCATTTTGTAAAATATGAATTGTCATTAAGGAAAACAAGTAAAATGGCCATGTGAGGGCCCATTCAAATGTAATTAATTCTTTAATAGGTCTCTAGGAGGTCAAAATTAGGAAAAGTTGTGATTTGTTGTCAAAATGCAAAAAGATGTAAAAATGCAAAAAGTGCACAAAATCAAGAAGTTAAAGAGTTAGTTGGGTAAAGGAAAGGTTTGTTCAATTGGAGATGAAGAGGAAATTTCTATAACTATTTCAAACATCTCTATAAAGCATGGAAAAGGCAAGAAAAAGGCAGACATTGTATCTTGTAACCAATTTTGTAATAAAGAGTACCCTATTTTTCTAAAACAACGTTTCCTTTGTGATTTTTCAATATTTTTGAGTCTATACAACATCATCAAGATTTTTTCTCTATTGTTTTGAATTGATTAAGGTTGAGGCTCTTCAAATAAAGTGGTTTTGAGAAATTTCAATTGAATCTAAAGTCGGTTTGCATACTTCTTTCTTATAACAATTTGTAACCCTCAAATAGGGGTTTGAGAGTCATATAAGTTTTGTGCCACCATTCCACTGATGGAGGTTAGTTAGATCAATGGAATGGGATGTTATAGGTTTCTTTTTAGTTTGTGTGTGTGTGCAGGTGCAGGGGAAGCCAAGGTGCAAGGTTTTGGTGCTATCTTCAATAGAAATTCTAAGTTTTTCCCTTAAAAGTTGATGGTTACAAACATGGTTATGGTGAAATAGCATGTGTAAAGGCTTGGTGATGGTAGATTAAGCTTGGGAAATAATATTCTAACATGTTTGGAGTGGTGGAAAGGTGTCATGAGGTTTACAACACTACTTTTCAATAAAACCTCACCCATTTGAGCATTGTTGATCCTACAATCAAGCGTTCTATTGTTTGGAACTTTATTGGGCCTTTCAGTCCCTAATAGTTGTTGAATCTAAAGTTTTTTGACCTAATCTAAGACTTTTCAAGGTTACATGGTGTTTTGATGGTGATTTAAGAACACTTGCTTTGTATTTTTGGCCTAATTGGGGCTTATTGGTTGTGGTACAATCAAGTTTTCAGATGTACTTTTCAAAACAATAGTATTTGATTTTGTGAAATGTTAAATTTGGTAATATTGGGTTCCTAAAACAATAAATAGTTCATGGAGATTCAATGTGGATTGGTTGGTATACCCATTTTAGCCATGTTGCTATACTACTAGGGCTTGAGTTTTGAATGCAAGAAATTATGAATATGATAAAATAAAGTTGTGAGGCAGAGTATTTGGTTTGTTTTTGTCAAGGTAAAGATGGTTAAGGGTGTTTCAAGGCCTAGTAAGAGTTTGTAAGAAATAATTAGCATTTGGTTGTCTTTTTTCCTTGTTTGGAATATAGTTGCAAGGAAGTGTGATTGGTGAATGTTGTTAGAGTTTTCTAACAAATTTTGCTTGGAATCAGTCAATATGAGGATGTTTAAGGTGTGTTAAGGTTGGTTGAGAGTTTGGAATATTGAATTGGTTTTTTGGTCTCTTGTAGCAATGTGGAAACAGGTGAAAATGAAGTGAACTTGTTGAATGATTAGTGGATCTTCTCATGTTTTGTGTTTAGGGTTAGAAGTACCCTTGATGATTTTTTGAGTTTTGTAGATTCTCTGCATAAATAGGTATCAAAGCTAGCTGATCTGGTGATTATTGAGTTGTTGTTGAGTTTTTGGTTGTAGGTGCTTGATCCATCTTAAAGTCGTAGAGAGGCAGAGTTCTGAGAAGTTTCATTGGTAGATAAGGAAAGGTCTGTGTTCACCATCCTCTAATGAAGATTAAGTTGGGAGAAGGTGCAAAGAGAGAGTGAGGCATCTTCCAGGATCTACTATTGGGTAAGATGGATGGTTTTCTAAGTTTGTGTGGTGAGGCAGTGAGGGAGATGGATACCTGTTTGGAGAAGCACTGTAGTTTGCAGCCATTATGAGAGTTGCAAGTTGGTTTGAGAGTACTCCACTGATGGGAGTAGATGGAAAGATGATTGGTCAGAGAAGGTCAAGGATGAATTGTTGAAAAAGAGGAAACATTGCTTAGGAAAAAGCAATGTGAAAGGAAAATCTTGTGTCTTTTGGTTGAGAAAGAGTTAGAGGAAAGTTCAGGGTTGAGAAAGGACAGTCCTGTGTCCTTTGATTGGTGAGTTTGATGGCAAAGCCAAGAGAAAATAGAATTTGAAGATAAAAGGTGAAATTAAGCAAAGTGAAAGGCAAGGAAAAAGGAGTAAGTTTGAAGAGGAAAAAAGTGGATAGTTAAAGGTAAAGTTGGTAGAAGATTGTTGCAGGTGTAAAGATAAGCTTAGCATCAAGATTTGAAGAGAAAAAGGATAAGAGGAAGATAACAGATCAAATTTCAAAGAGGAAGTGGTGTCAAGATGAAAAGAAAGGATAAGTTGGTGAGCGAGAGTATATTCCAAGGTTGAAGATTGAGATAGTGTCAAAGTGAAGACAAAGAGCATGATTTCAAGAAGTAGCAACCCAAGACAATATTGAAGAAATTATGAAGAATCAAGGTCAATGCAACACATTTCCAAAGGGACTTGGAAAGTTTTTCTAGGTTGGTTGTTTAGTGCAGGAGCACCTAATGGTGCTGTTATGATTTCAATAAGAATTTTGTAAAGTCTGAATTTTCATTAAGGAAAACATGTAAAATGGCCATGTGAAGGCCCATTCAAATGTAATTAAGTCTTTAATAGGTCTCTAGGAGGTCAAAATTAGGAAAAGTTGTCATTTGTTGTCAAAATGCAAAAAGATAACAAAATCAAGAAGTTGAAAAGTTAGCTGGGTAAAGGAAAGGTTTGTTCAATTGGAGATGAAGAGGAAGTTGCTATCTATAAAGCTTGGAAAAGGTGAGAAAAAGGAAGGCATTGTATCTTGTAACCAATTTTGTAGTAAAGAGTACCCTATTTTTCTGAAACAACGTTTCCTTTGTGATTTTTCAATATTTTTGGGTCTGTACAACATCATCAAGCTTTGTTCTCTATTGTTTTGAATTGATTAAGGTTGAGGCTCTTCAAATAAAGTGGTTTTGAGAAGTTTCAATTGAATCTAAATTCGGTTTGTAGACTTCTTTCTTATAATAGTTGGTAACCCTTAAACAGGGGATTGAGAGTCATATAAGTTTTGTGCCACCATTTCATCGATGGAGGTTAGTTAGATCAATGGAATGGGATGTTATAAGATTCTTTTTAGTTTGTGTGTGTGTGCAAGTGTAGGGGAAGCCAAGGTGCAAGGTTTTGGTGTGTTCTTCAATAGAAATTCTGAGTTTTTCCCTTGAAAGTTGATGGTTACAAGCATGGTTATGGTGAAACAACATGTGTAAAGGCTTGGTGATGGTAGATTAAGCTTGGGAAATCATATTCTAACATGTTTGGAGCAATGTCAGGGTGACATGAGGTTTGCAACACTCCTTTTCAATAAACCCTCACCCATTTAAGCATTGTTGAGCCTACAATCAAGGGTTATGTTGTTTGGTCTTTTATTGGGCCTTTCAATACCTAATAGTTGTTGAAGCTCAAGTTTTGTGACCTAATATAAGACTTTTCAAGGTTACTTGGTGTTTTGATGGTGATTTAAGAACACTTGCTTTATATTTTTGGCCTAATTGGGGCTTATTGGCTGCAATATAGTCAGGTTTTCAGATGTACTTTCCAAAACAATAGTATTTGAGTTTGTGATATGTTAAAGTTGGAAATATTGGGTTCCTAAAACAATAAATAGTTCATGGATATTCAATGTGGATTGGTTGGTATACCCATTTTAGCCCTATTGTTATACTACTAGGGTTTGAATTTTGAATGCAAGAAATTATGAATCTGATAAAATAAAGTTGTGAGGTAGAGTATTTGGTTTGTTTCTATCAAGGTAAAGATGGTTAAGGGTGTTTCAAGGCCTGGTAAGAGTTTGGAAGAAATAATTAGTGATTGGTTGTCTTTTTGCCTTGTTTGGAATATAGTTGCAAGGAAGTGTGATTGGTGAATGTTGATTGGTCAGAGTTTTCTAACAAATTTTTTATTGGAATTAGTTAATATGAGGATGTTTAAGGCATGTTAAGGTTGGTTGAGAGTTTGGAATAATGAATTGGTGTTTTGGTGTCTTTTAGCAATGTGGAAACAAGTGAAAATGAAGTGAACTTGGTGAATGATTAGTGGATCTTCTCATGTTTTGTGTTTAGGGTCAGAAGTACCCTTGATGATTTGTTGAGTTTTGTAGATGCTTTTCATCAACATTCAAGTGATTTGGGGAGAAAAATAGGAGCATTACTAGCATAAAACCACCCACTCAAAATTTTGTTCTTTGATTCTTTGGCTCCATGACGAATAAAACAAAAATTAGGCTACCTTACAACTTCATATTGCATGCATCTGACATTTTTTGGGGTAGTAGAAAAAATTTCACCACCACCAAATAGTTTTGATTCTTCAAAATATGAGAGAGGTTATTGTAATAGGGCCCTACATGACCCTATAGGTTTGCAAAAAGTGTTCCTACATACCACAAATTTTGAGATAGAGTTTGTCAAAGTTTGATAATTTTTGAACTTAGGGCTTTTAAGAGAAAGTGTTGACACAATGTAGTCTGGGTGCTTGGGTGAGTTGGGGAGTGAAACATGAGCATTCCTAGCATAAAACCACCCACCCAAAAATGTTGGTGCTCATGGTTTTTTTCCCACAATAAATAGAAAAAAAATTAGGCTACCTTGCAACTTCACATTGTGTACATTTGATGGTTTTTGGGGCAGCAAAAAAAATTTCACCCCAACCAAATGGTTACAAGTCTTCTAAATCTAAGAGATGTTATTTTAGAGGGGCCCTATGAGACCCTATAGGTTTAGAAAAAATGTTTCTATGTACCAAGAATTCTGAGATACAACCTGTCAAAGTTTGAAAATATTTTAAACTTAGGGCTCTTGAGAGAAAGCGCCAACACAATGTAGTCTAGAATGTTTGGGTATGTTGGGGAGTAAAAAAAGAGAATTCCTAGCATAAACCCACCCAAAATGATTTGGAACTGAAAATTTGTACCCATGATGATCAAAACAAAAATTAGGCTACCTTACAACTTCACATTGCATGCATTTGATAGTTTTTGGGGCAACATAAAATCTCACCTCTGCCAAATGGTTTCGTTTCTTTAAAATATGAGCTCAAAGGTTATTGTAGAGGGGCCCTATGAGAACCTATAGATTTAGACAAAATTTTCTTATGTACCCAAAATTCTAAGATACAACCCATCAAAGTTTGACAATTTTTTACACTTAGGGCTCTTAAGAGAAAGCGTTGACATAATGTATTCTAGAATGTTCAAGAGGGTTGGGGTGAAAAATAGGACCATTCCTAGCATAAAAATTCCCACCCAAAAATTTTGGTATTGAAGGTTTAGCTCCATGACACACAAAACAAAAATTAGGCTACCTTACAACTTCTCATTTCATGTATATGACAATTTTTAGGGCAACAAAAAAAATTTCACTACAACCAAATGGTTTCTAGTATTTAAAATCTGAGAGAGGTTATTTTAAAGGCCCTACATGACCCTATGAATTTATGCAAAAATTTACTATGTGCCATGAATTCTAAGATGTTGAATAGGACAATTGAGAGGGGGGGTGAATCTATAGTCATAGATTTTAACCTTTAATTAAATCACCAAAACTAATACTTAAAACTGGTTAAAATATTAATCATCAAATACCAATGCAAAAACTCAAATCCAACACATAAAAACAATAACACCAGATTTACATGGAAAACCTAATAAGGGAAAAACTATGGTGAGGATTAACTCACACTATAGAGAATATCAAAACCAATTATAAAAAGGCTCACTGCCTGAGATAAGGCTCACTTCCTGAAATAAGGACTCACTGTCCACAAGGCTACAACCTGGAGGGCTCACTGCGACATAGATACAAAGAAGACTTGCTATAGAGAGACAACAATCTCAATGCAACAAAGGATTCCACCACATTTACTTGATCAACTTGCATGAATGATAGAGTTCTCCTTCTGCTCACTACATTTGGTAACTCAACATTAAGCTTCACACTGATCTCCCACACACAAGTCACACACACTTTATGAATAGCATCAAATTCATGTTTTCTCTTTTAATTATCTTCCTTATTTTCTTTAGTATATTTTTCATTACTAGCTCATCCTATATTTATACTATTTCCAACCTTGAAAAAGATACAAAGTCAGCCATCCAACTTCAAATTCAAATTAGGTTCTTGCCAAACATACTAGGGTGGAATTAGAATGAGGGAAACCCAAGCACATGCTTCACTAGGACCCAAAAATAGATCCAACATGCTTCATTAACTTCAAAGATAGTGCTTAATACACGATCGACCAAACCAGTGTAAAACACATAGAACAATTAAGCTTGGAACTTCCAAAAACTAAAAATATCTTCAATCACTAATACATTTGACTGCAAAATACGATGAAACTGTCCAATGAAATATGTAAAATTTGATGTTCGTCGGGTGCTTGTAAAATTTAATGTGTAATTTCCAATTTTTTGAAAGTTTATCCCCGACGTTCATCGAAATTTTGACGAAGCTGGGGTTCGTCGAAATGACGGCTATCATTTTCATCGAATTTTTGACAAACATGAAAAATTAAAAAAAATCAAATTGTGGCCGACATAAAGAAAAGTGAGTTCGTGCTGATTTATTGCGATGTGTTTTGCTCTACTTGAGAGCGGTTTATGGAGAACTAAGGACGATTTTTTGGGAAAAATCAGAAAAAATTCTAGAATCACAGGTTGAGGGTAGTCATTGTCTTTTGCAAAATTCAGTTGTGAAGTCAGATTTGTAGTTCCAAGTTTGAAAATCATATTTTAAAGCAACATCTCATCAGATTTCATTTTTAGAGGTTAAGGGTTTTGAGAATTTCATGTCTAGATTTTGTTGTGTAGAATCACCATAAGATCACAACCAAGGAACAAATTCTTGTGACTGTAATTATGTGATCCATAACTCTATTGGTCATGTGGCACAGTTGTGCTATAACAAATACAGGATGCATTCATGTGTGACCCAAGTTTAATGTGGCTATGTTGTGATAGAAATGGAGGCACTCATATAATGTAGTTAATTCAGGTTGTATAATGTAGGTGTCAATCATCATTGGGTGCATTCAGGTTGTCTCAAGTTTAACAGCTAGGATGTAATTATAGCATGATCGAAGAGTGATTACCTCTTGCTGCAATAAAGAGCCTATAACTCTGGTTGATATGAAGAGTTGTTGTGTTATATCAATTATGTAATGCATTCAAGCACAACCCATGTTTAATGGGCTATTCTAGAGAGTGATCAAGATTTTCTAAACCTTATGAATGTTACTTGACATATATTTGCATAATCTAAAATTCCTTTCAGAGGCTTTTGAAGTATCAATGTATCCTATATAGGGTTTAGAATGATTTTTAATTAAAAAATAAATAAATGATGTATTTCCCTGTAATTAGATAATGTGGAGATCTCCTAAATCTGACACACTATCTTCTTTGGCATTGTATTCATTACTCCAGCTACTAGGGTTTTGCATGTGACATCTTTAATATCTTCATGACCGTGGCTTTTAAATAGATCTCAGTCTTTGCTTTAATCCTTTTCATGGTAACCCTTGAGTTCCATAATCCACCTTCAATCTCTTCTAAGAATGTTGTCTTAAGCTAGACTGCATAGTATGCATATAAAGCAAGTCCTTCATACCTGCCATTGTTCCAAACCACCACTCACTGCCTTGCTTAAAATGTTGCCTCCATAAAGCACAATAGCATGATTTAAAATCATGGTTTCCATAGATTGACCATTAAGGTCACCACTTTCATCATGAAGATACAATGAGATTTTTCTTCTTCAAACTCAAGGCATTATGGAAGATAACATTGTGAATTGTTTGTTGTGTACGATTCGATTTTCTTGCACATTTACTTCTTTGCTAACTTCCTTTAAGACTGGGTATTGCACCCTCAAGCTGCAATCTCAAACAACTCACTCACTATCACTTGAAGATTCCTTTCATGAGCATCCTTCTATAAAATCAAACTATGCCCTATAGACTACCTACTTCTGAGGGGACTCATTGTTTCATGGTATTGTAGTTCTTAAGATCCTTCAACCTTATTGACACTACTTCATAGTCCATAAGGTATTATTCACTATTCTCCCATCTTTGGTGAGTCTCAAAACACTGCTCAAACATGCAATCCACTACCTCCATTATACAACATTAATGACTAAGAAGAAACATTGAATCTATGATTACCACTGTTACTTCCTTTGGATAGTCATTCCCTGATTGCTTTTGCCTTGTCTAACACTACCAAAAGCATTTGAAAAACCCTTAAGGTCAGCAAGGGGGTAAGGAAACTCATTGTTAAAATCTCCACACTATGCAAGGTTTGAGCTTTATTATCTTTTCACTACTTAGCCTGTTTTTGACTGTCACATCTCAAGTGACTTCCATTCTTCTTACCGTAGATTGCATTTACAAATGTCACTAAGCTACATAGTGTGCTTGTTATTACCTATAATGTCTCAATTTTTCTAGTATTGCAACCTCACTAATCCGCTATAGTTATTGTTTATGTTTCTATGGAGGCCTAGGGTTTGTACCCTAATCATGCTCTTACCAATGCTTCTATTGTTTTTTATTAGGGCTCTCTCAATGTTGAGGGCCCTAGGGATAAACTCGTCATAAGAAGTGACACATTGCATCTTTAACTAAAAGGATAAATCCGTATTGACATTAGCAATGATGATTCCGACTTGTTGCTCCTTAAGAATGGGTCACTTGCTCTTACTAGCTCGCTACCTCCATTGTTGTAGGAATTTTGTAATCAAGTTCAATATTCTGATTTTAGGAGTCTTAACGGTTGGAAATCATAGTAAAATCAGAATTTAATAAGTTTTGGAATTACCATTGTAAAGTGTTTTTTGGGGTCATTAACTTCAGACTATCTTCTCTTTTGCAGGGGTGGTTGCATGCCAAATTTTTTTGGTGTAAAATATCAAAATTATTAGATTATGTTACCTATCTATGAATAAAAATTATTGGAGTGTGAGTTGGATATTTTTTGAAGATCTAAATAGTCAAGCTTGGTAAAGAAAAATCATGTCAGATAATATTAGTCCAGAACAAAATGAAGAGACACTTGATAGATTGTGGGCTAGATTGAAAAGAAAGGGTGATGGGAAATGTTATTGTCCTTGCAATAATTGCAAAGGGCTTAAAGACAAGACAATTTTAATCACAAAAGCTGAAACATTGTAGGCAGCATGGTCACGTTGAAGGGAGGCATGATTATAATCCATTGGTAAGTTGTTCATTATATGTGTTTATATTGATTGAATTTGTAAATGTTTATATTGTTTTAACATTATATATATATAATCACTTGATCATGATCATGGTTTATTTGTGTCTATCATTATTATAAAGGTGGGTGCCCTAGAGGCGGAAGATGATATGGATTATCATGGCGGGAGGGAGTAATGGTTTTCAAGCAGAGCGAACATGGGCTGTGAATATCAAAGATGAAGTTAATGATCCTATGGAAGAAGATGATCATGCGCTAGAAAACACAGTTGAAGATGATGGTACGAATACATTGATCCATGCCACATTTAGTGGCAGAGCTGATCATGATGATCAAGATGACTTTGATGATGTTCATGATTTACCTGTACTTGACAAGGCATACGAGCCCCTTTATGAAGGCTCTGAAACAACTCTTCTCTCTGTTGTATTGTTGCTGTTGAACTTGAAGGTTATGAATGGTTTATCAAATATAGCAATCTCACGTATGTTAAGGTATGTCATATATGTCATCTTTTTTCATCTATTTTAATTGTTGTTAGTTCATCAATAGTAAATAAAGGATGAAATATGTACCATTAATATTCTTTATATGAACAAATTATTTTTTGTTGTAGATTGATTGGTGAATTTTTGTTACCACCATCAAATATTTTACCTCGCTCATACCGAGATTTATGTGCCATTATGAAAGATATCAGAATGGAGTATCAAGCAATAGATGCATGTCCCAATGATCATATTATATATCATAAACAACAAGAATTTGCAATAGAATGCCCGGAATGTCATATCAGTAGATATCGAATAGATCAACTAAAAAGGTGCCTCATAAGGTTCTTCATTATATTCCCATTATTCCACATATGCAACGATTATTTAGGTGCAAAATCTTAGCACAATTGATGGATTACCATGCACAGAATAGAAGTGGAGATGACATTCTTCAAATGCCTGCAGGATGGTTCTGCATTTAAGGACATGGAGGAAAATGGCCACACTTTAAAGAAGAACCTCGTAATCTCGAGGAGCTTTCTTTGGGAGTTGGTGGGTAATCCATTTGGAGGCTGAGATCTATTTACTTAGTGTGGCCTATTTTTTTATCAACAATAACATTCCTCTATGGATGTCAATAAAGAGGGAGCACATAATGTTGTCAATGATTGTTCCAGGTATTTGTTTACATCAATTTTTCTTTAACGTAGTAGCATCTCATTTATCTTATTTGTTTCATAATGACTTATATTTTTTTCATTCAATAGTCATGTACATTAATTTATATATTACGATGGAAATGGTTATAATAATTATGTGTGTTTATGTTCATTCAACTAGGTAAGTACCAAGTTAAAGATATGAAAAGTTATGGATTGGTGTCAGTATGTATAATGTCTCTAGACCAATAGGACAAAGACAATTTCAATTACATGCAATGCTTGTATGGACAATTCATGATACTTGAGGGCTAACACATTTTGTGGTATGGCTAAAATGTTCATTGCATTTAGCAATATTTAATTTGATGAAGTAGATATCATGAATGTTTTTAAAATAATCTAATTCATTATATATAATTAAAAATTGACATATTTAATCCAATTATATCATCTTAGAGGTCTTCAAAAGCAAAGAGAAAAATTTGTATGTCAATTTGTAGTCCAGATGAAATCTCGTCGTTCAACAAGTTTAGGAAGCGGTGTTTGATGAGTATAGGAACTTCCTCCATAGAAATCATAAGTATCAGATTTACTAAAAACATCTTTTAATGGGAAAGGGAGACTACATCAAAACCACGAAGAATGTCACCTGCTTTATGGAAGTTGGAATATAATAGAATTAATCATCAAGGTTATACATTGGATCAAATTGTTTTATCTATCATATATGATATATTTTGAGATTTATATTTTTATATTGTTTTGTGTTTACTCATGTTGTAATTGACAATGATTGTCGTTGTTAATTTGTTTAACTTATAATAGCTTCATGAAGATTAGATCAAAGGAATTAATAATTAGGCTTCCCACTTGAGGTTGAATTCTTGAAAGAAAGGTGAATTTGGGTCAGGGATGAAAACACATGATTGGTATACCTTCATTAAGGTAATTATTCTAGTATATTATATACACTTGTATAATACATGTACTTTTCAGTTTATTGTGTTTACTACTTTTGGAAAAATAATGAAAAGATCATTTTATAATTGTTGCAGTACGTTCTACCTCTATCTCTCCCAGACAACTTTGACAACAATGTCAAGCAAGTTATATATGATCTTGGAAAATACATGAGGTAAGTAGCGAGATTTGTTCAATTCCTTGTATACATCTTATAATTGCCATTTTTTTAACTTGTTATGTAATATACTGTATATTTTTGTTAAATATCGTTAATATATTTGTGCCTTGAATCACTTGTAGATGACTGTCATCTAAAGAAATCCATAAAGAAGATATAAATTATTGGAAGAGAAAAATTCCTCGTGTAATGTGTGAAATGCAAAAGTGTCTACCTTCAACATTTTTCAATGCACAATAACACTACCTCATACACCAAGTTGAGGAGATTGAATTGTGTGGACCTGTACACACAAGGTCAATGTGGATGGTTGAGAGGCACTTCATATTTTTGAAGGCTTTGGTTAGACAAAGAACACATCCTGAGGGTTCTATGGTGGAGGGATATATGGTATACCAAACCATGGTGTACATCAATGATTATCTTCCTAAGTTTGTAGCAAAGATCCATTTAGATCGCATTTGGGATCCCAACTCCATTGACAAATTCAAAGGGGAGTACCTGTTGGGGAAAGGTAGATTGAGGAAAGTGAGAGGTAATTATAAGATGGTCATGGAGATTAATTGGAATGCATTTTACATATGGTTTTTATGTATATTGTACTTATTTAATTTTTAATCTTCAATATACATCAATTATAAATTAAGGTCGTATACTGTGGTATTTAGCTAATTATACGTTGTTTGTGAATTTCAATTTATTTTGGTACAGTTGGTTGAGAGTGGGATGCACTAAATATGTATGTCACTAACAATCTTGATTGGATGATGGTATGGATTGAACAATGTCAACAATCTGGTCGCGCATTAGCATGGGAAGGTGTGGCTTCATTGGTTAAAGAAGCTCATCGTAATGGAGATTCCAATGTTACACAAAGGGAAATTGATATAGCATATGGTTTAAGAGATAAAAAGGTACGTATAAATATATTAATCACCCATATTATTTAATTATTTTCAAGTATATTGATGTATATATATCTTGATATTGTTTTCTTTGCATACATTCGGCCAAGAATAAATATGTTTATCAACTGACGATATTGCAATAATTTTTACATGTTTGACATATTGCGGGTGAAACACCATAAGGCTATGTGGTGCAATGGTTGTAAATTTTGAATCAAAATGTTGGATGACATGAAGAAAACTTGTGATTAAATTTATAGCTGCCAGTCTTTGGTGGCTAATGTTTCATCTAGAAGGCGGCCTTACATCAGTCTGAAAGGTGATACTATGGGATTTTGGATGATATACTTGAGTGTAACTTTAAGTCCCTTCAAATTAATTTTATTTGTCATCCTATGGTATAGGCTGATTGAATGAAAATGATCTTTGAAGAATTATTCCATTTGAATGGCAAATGTGGTTTACCATGAATTCAATACAAAGGTTATTCAAGAACGAGAAATTTGAAATGGTAGTATGTTCTTCGAAACCAATGTGGCAAGTGTTTACTGGAGGTTCTAAAGTAACTAGGTTGATGTTTTTGAACAGACATGGTCCAAAGAGGAAGGCCGATAAAGTATAATGTGGTGGAAGAAAGATCTTGAGAAGGAAATAGAAGATGTGTTGTAGAATGGTAGTCGGAAGGATCAACGGTTGGATTGATGTCCACGACAAAGATCGAAGAGGACTGGTGGTGCGTGATGGGGTTGTAATGTTCGCAGAAGATGACATCCATGTGGATGATGACATTATTGAAGCGATACTCGATGATGACGATGCTGTTGATACTTGCAATGCCGAATCTGGATCGGATGATACAGACAAAGAGTTGGATGAAAAATAAGATCAATGACATTGAAATGTATGAGTTATGTGGTTATATTATCTATTTGATATTAATTTATTGATAGAATTATATTTGACTTATGTGGTTACATAATTAATTCATGATGTTTTTAATTTTTATGCCATTACATAATTAATTTAATGATGTACTTTTTAATGTTTGAAAGGTCAAAAAATTAAAACATTTCAATAGTGATATTAACAACCTTGAAATTAGTGTGTTTTATGTTTCATGTGATCATAAAAGATTAAAAATTCAGTTGTAGAGGTGGTTGTTCAGTGGTTGACGTGTATGTTGGTTCTTTTTACAATGTAACCAAGTTTGTCTTCTAATATACCTATGTAATTGCCAATTCCAATCGAAGGCAGCTCGAAGGACCTGGACCAACTGATGAGGACTTTGAAAGCCTCATACACTTTGGGCTCTGCAAGACCCAGGAGGGTGATCCCTTAATGTGTTTACAACCTCTGCACCATTATTATAAACAACATTAACAATAGCAGATGATCTCACTTAATAGCTAAACATGATAAGATAATATCAACTAGAATTGGTTGTTCATAGATAATATCAACTATCTGGAGCGTGAGATAACTATACAAAATCCATTGTATAAGATAGTCAATGATTTGCAATTTGTAGCAAGCTCTAGGAAAAGACAAACAAATATTGAACTACACAAATAATTACAACTTAGATCAGTGCCATATATCCATTGCAAGAGTCAAATTCATAAGCATCTAGAGGTTTATAACAGATTTAATACATCACATATAAGATCCCTAACAATATCGCATTACAATTTCATCAATGTGCATTCTAACCCAGGACTACTTATCAAATGCTTATACAACACATATCCGCCTATAGTCCCATTCAAGCATTTTGATTAATTCCTTGAATTAAAGCTAAAATAGCATCATACACACCATAATAGTGAGATGGATAAAACAACCCTTAGTTATTTCATTGAAAGTTCATATATGCATGTACAATGGAGAGACATGAGCTCAAATTTTTATTTCAACTCAAATGCTAGTACTGTTATACAACATTAAATCTCTATGAACTCAAAACCTGTTACATAATGACTCAAAACCTAAATTGCATTTCTCTAAAACCATCGGACTTTACAATTAGCTCTGCAACTTCACCTAGACTCGACAAAAGTTATCTAACTTGCTAACCCGTACTTCTGGCCTTGAAATCCTTCTTATAGAAAATGAAGGAGAAAACAAGCACCGGGCCAAAAAGTACACCTGTCACCAGTCAATTGGGCACCTAGTGATATTCCAAAATTTGTTACAACTGACCACTACGCGATATTTGAACGAATTGTTACAATAGCAATCATCTTTAAGATAACATAATTTGTCGTAATGTGGGAGAGGTTGATGCAGAAATAAACAAAAACCGCATAAAACCCGTAAGAGCACCATCCATACAAAGCTGGAAATCTTTGTAAGCGTAACATCTGATTTGCCACTATGGGTAGCCCACTCTTTTTTACTCATCATCATTCAAATGCCCAGCCACCCACCTCGTTGGTATTCTTCATGGGTTGGCTGATCCAAAATTAATCACCTCTTTTGCAGCACGTAACGTAAAGGAAAATGCTTTTCTTGCTACACGATTAGCATCTCTTTCAAAGATTCAAAAATGAGTTGATACCATGTCCTTATCACGGTACCCGGCAGGTATGTCCCGGAGTCATCACAAATTGTTTTGGTGCGAGTTATTGATGACTTTACTTGCTTGGTCCTGCCATTGTTGGAGTGTTTTGATTTCCCCCTGCTCATCAGTTATATCAGGTAACAGTGTGTTACCCCAATCATTGAAGTTCTTTACCAATTCCCTAATCTTCCTACTTAGATCATCTGTTAAGGTCTGGAAACCTTGCAATGATTTAACTAATATATAAGTAGGATTCAATGATTGGGGTTTGTTATTTACATCAAACCTTGAGGCTTTATTCATAACATCTAGATTATTTTCCCTAGGGATCCAATTTTGAATTATTGGAATCACTATCCCCTGATCCCTATCAATATTATTTATTGCTTCAAATAGCAAAGAATACAAAGAATGTATAGAGGGCAGTTTATGATCCACCTTTTCATTTAAATGCTCCAAAACAAGAGTAACAATTTCTTTTTCTTTTGAAAGAAAACTCTCCTCTTTTACCCTTTGTGATGTCTATAACTGATCAATTTTCTGCATGAGCTGCCTCTTTGTTGGATCAACAGAGCACTCTGTTTGTTCATCAACTTGTTCTAGAGGAGGGGTAAGAGCAGGATTTTGAATGGGAGACCCCAGTGTAGAAACATTTGGAGAAGTAGGAGGCATTGACCCTGCTGTGGGAGGTGATGTGCTGGTTCCTGGAGCATTGGATGTTTCCCCAGTATGTCTATATTTGAACCTTTCTACTTCAGTTTGCAGCTCAACATTCCTTTGTTGCATTTTACTATATTCTTCAATTAAAATGTTATACTTCTCCATTAGGCTCTTTCTTTGAACCTCCTCCCTTTCAGCAATCTTTTGGGCCAACTTGGCCACATTCACAGTTAAACTAGTGGCTTCAGTTGTTGTAGTATCTGAAGCCATCTTTATTATTAATCCTTCTTTAAAATTTGGATTAATATCAGCAATGTCTGGCTTTCTTCCTTGTGGAGCCAATGCCCAAATTGCTAAGGTCTCATATTCTTCACTGAAGGCATATTTTTGTAATGCTCCCTTAACTTCTTCAGAATCTTGAAAAAGATTCTTGGACTTCATAATGGCATTGAAAGCCACTGCATCTGTGATGTCCCATTCAGAAAAAATCAAAACACCAACTTGATTCACTAGTTGTCCTCCTTTTTTAGGAGTGATGTTTTTAAACTCTTCCATTAGTTCAGCTTTCACTTCTTCATCATTCTCCTGATCTGACCTGTCAGGCCTTAGTTCTCTTCTCCCCTTGCATTTATTTTGATATTCCTCAAATTTCATCCTCTATGCCAATTGTAAGAATACAAGAGTCTTTACAAATGCATTGTCATCTAAGAACTCCTTGCAAGCCTCCATTCTTGCATCCTGCACACTCTTACCCTTCATATCCAAATCGGATAGAACCAATTCAGCTGACCTAGGAGGGGATGACATACCAACCTACATGTCTTGATCAGTAACAATAATTTCATCTATGAGATCCTCAGGTAGGTGATCAGTTCTTTGCCTCTTAATTGCTTTTGGCTTAGATGGTGGTGATGGGGGCTGGCGCTTTGTTGAGATTTTAATTCAATGATTTTTATTCTTGAATTTACTTTGAATTTTGGACTGTTAAATTGAAGATGCCTTCATTATTTTCTTCCCTTTTCTGTCTACTTCTTCCTCATCACTGTCAGTATCCCTTTTCCTCCTATAGATGGGCCACCTTTCTGTAGGTTGACATACTGACCTTGTTTCAATTGGCATCACTTTGTCCTTGCATATCCAGACTTAGCCTTAAATTTATCTTTTTGGTTGTCAAGGTGTCCATTATCTCCTTGAAATTCTTAATTAAAAAATCAATTCTCTTGTGGTATGGAGTGAATTCCATCAATGGATCATACATCGGATCCATTTCATGCACAATATCCAGTAGCTTACTATAAGCTATCCGCTTTTCCTTGTTCAATTCCTATCTATTTAAATCAAATTCATTCGTCCCGGGCCCTCGGGGGAAATTGAACTCATGTGCAAATTTTCCACCTTTTATTCTTTGTGAAAGAGCAAAGAAACCTTGAGATCATGTTGTCGCCTTGGACCAAATCTCAAATGGTAATCAACAAGAATTTGTCAAAATGTGTCAAGAGCCTCCTTTGAAAATGTAAAATTAGGACACTCTTATATAATGGGGGATAATGTTCCCTTCCCTTTTAGTTGAGTTGCTCTTTCATGAATACACCCCATCACATACATAACCTGCAGAAACCTAGTCTTGGTGGCACATTGTATGGCAGTATGTGAGGGGTTCCTTGAAATCCATATATTCTCAGGACAGTGCTGACTAGATATGGGATAATGTCACCCCAGTTATGTAAAACCCTCAATTCTGGTTTCCTCTCCTTTGGCCTAAGGAAATCATGCACTTCTTGAGGGATCCCAAGTACATTTACCATCAATCTAGCCCTCAATCTTGCAGCAAAACAATTATCAAATTGCACATAACTAGTGCTTTCCTTATTACAGGAAAAATTTGCAGCCCATATCTGTACTGGCAATCTTTCTCCATTAAATGATTGTTTTAAGTTCATTTTCTCAACAAAGAAATCAACATTCCTAAACAAGAATATATGCATCAACATGGAATACCAAAATAATTGAGTACCAGTATCACCATTCTGTAGCTTTGATAGTCCTTCATCTATCCTCTCCACCAAAAAAGAAGCAAAGTCATATGTTATAGAGAAGTTAGGGTGTTGTATTTGCACCCCGATGAACATGTATGGAATCAACATTACTGCACTAAGGCTGAAACCCAAAAGCTGACATAGTGAATAGAAAGTAGCCAAGAAAGGCTTTCCAAAACAATTCAGTCTGAAGGGTTCCTGGTCACTAGGGCTGATGTGAAATTATGAACCCCCTGCCTTAACTAGATGAGGTGGAAGTAGCTTAACCCTAAAAAGAGATTTCAATTTTGTATACTCCTTCATTTCTTCAAGATTAATTGGAGCCAAGTCATCACTTGGCTCACTTAAATCAAAAGTATGTTGGATAACATCTCTATTAATTTCTAATAGAATCCCTCCATCATTATCTCTAATTACCCGTGTGATAGGGTCATATCTTTTGGCCATTGCTCTAAGTAAGTCCACATCAGGGAACACATTTGGAACAACTAGCTTTCCCATGTCATACCTCCATCCATTTGAAAAAGGATGAGGAAAATTCCTATGTCCATACCATAATCTGAACATTTCTAAGCCTGTGAGTGGAACCCTAGCATCAACAATGTTGGAATTATTACACACCAACTCCTCCCCCTAGGATTTTCCCTCACATCAACACCAAACCTTTCCTTCTCTCATTTGTTGATAATGGAAATTGATCTAGAAAATCATCGTGCAAGTTTCTTTTCAAATACTCAATGTGGCCAGAGTGCTGCTTGGTTGGTGCCATTTTAGACAAACTAGGGCCTCACTACAATGTTACACTTCAAGTGGCTATGACTAAGAAGAGATAGGAAATTATAGAGTAAAAATACCGCAATTGCTCATAATTTATGATTAAACAATAGCCCTAACAAAAGATTTTAATGAACTCAGTGACAAGCATATTGGAACCCCCCCTTTCCCAAATTTAGGTGCAAAATGACTGGAAAATAGAGAAAATTAACTCATGGCTTTTTTTGCACAAACTCCAATTTCTGGCTACAGCTGCTCGCAATTTCACCTTTGGCTCTGAAACTATTTTCACGAAATACTTGGATGCTTTGTGATACAAATGAGATGAGTAAATTGATTTTATGTCCATCAAATCCTGCTAGTAGATGTCTCATCCACCATTAAAGTGCACTCGTGGGCTGCACGAAGGGCTCCAACCATAATTTGATACATATTTAAATTTAAGTCGTTGATCCTTCAGTTTGATCAAATCATCGATGGCCATCTTCAAAACAAGCTGACATAATCGCCAACATGACAATAAAAGGGTCCACTATGTCATACGCTGCGAAGGAATGCCACGTGGTGGTTGCCCGTGATATTGCAATCCTATGATTTACCATCGTGGGATGGCAGGCACCATCGATCATTTTACCATAAATCCTGCTCCTTCAAAAATGGTCACCATCCTTTCCTTTAACTGTCGAGTAGCTTTTCCCTTAAAATCATAACATCTCCGTTGAAATAAAACACGTGTATCTTACAAGCGCATTAGTAATCCGCCCCGTAATACATTTAAAACTGGTGAACGCTTTCTTCATTCCTTAGGCTTCATTGAATGAGACACGTGGCAGGCACCCACGACATCGCAATCCCAAAATTCCTAATTGTGGGATGGCGGGCACCATCAATCTTGAAGAGACAGCTAATCAATGGTCACACAGATTTCATCCTTTAGGAAGGGCACATGGCACCCGCTCGTGATATCGCAATCCCTGTAATCCCTGATCACGGGATAGCGGGTGTCATTGATCTCATTCCTTTAACATAGTCGCCAGCCATGTCGTTAACATTCGAGCAACTTTTTCAGCGAGATTATAACATATCCGTCGATTCAGAACATGTGCGTCTCGAGAACACTTTAGTAATCCGCCCCTTAATACATTTAAAGCCGGCTAGTGTTTCCTTTACTCTTTAGGCTTCATTGGATGAGACACGTGGCGCCCACCCATGATTTCGCAATCAACCCAAGCACCATCGCGGGATGGTGAGGAATGGCTCAGATCAAATGGTAGTTGGTCAGTGATAGCTCAAATTTGATCCCCCGGATAGGACACGTGGTGCCAGCCCATGATTTCGCGATCCTTCAATTCCCGATCACGGGATGGCGGGCACTGTTGATATCTTTAGGAAATAGATCAACGGAAGCACTAAATCAACCCTTGAAAAATAAAACATTCATTAAAAGGAGAAGTGGGCATTACCAGGCGGATGACAAATAAAAAATATATATTTATAGAAGAAAAATAAAATAAATTTACAATTTGTTTTATAATTTCATTTTTAACTTTAAATGTATATTCACTCATTAAGTTGTTTTTTTTTTACAATCACATTTTTATTTTAGATGTTTGTTTATAAAATATAAAGATGCATTAAAAATATATTAGAAATATTTTTCTTTATATTATATAGCATTCATAACATTAAATTAACATAGAATAATTTCACAAATATCACTTAAATCCAATCAAGAAAAATTTAATCATTACTATGCAAACATTATTCCTACATCAACCAACAAATAAAACATTGAAAACAAATTTATCTTTTTATATTATAACATTCATAACTTAAAATTTTATACAACAATATCACCAATTATAAAAACACATAAAATTATTATAAGCAACTTAATTTTTAACAATTTAATAAAATATAATTTAATATAATTAAGAAAAATTAAAACAAGAATTGCATAAATTTATGAAATATTGATATACTTATCAAGAGAAAATCAATGATAAATTTACTTATTATAGATAAATTTACTTACCAATCTATTTTAACCATCAAGAAAAAATTAATCATTAGTGATTGCAACATTATTGGCACATGTTTTAAACTGACAAATAAACATTGAAAACACATTTATTTTTTATATTATAACATTCATAACTGAAACCTTTTTATACACAATGTCAAGTTAACTATAAATTGTATAGAGTTTAGAATTGCTATATCTCTCATATATCAACATAGGTAAATTTGAAAATATTTTAAATTATATAATTTCAAAAAAAAATTGAATGAATTTATAGAAGATTATTTTTATTAAAGTGATAGAATCTAATCCCAATACTAACATTAATTATAAGTCTAACCATAACCCAACCCTAAAACTAACACTAATTAACTTCAAACCTAACTCTAGTTTTATATCCAACCCTAAACATAACTAAGGATTCTAAAACTAACATTAATGAAACCCTAATTGAACTCCCTAACCCTAACTCCTAATACTAACTCTGTTCCTAATTGAACCCCAACACTAACCCCAAGCTCTATCATAGAACCTTAATCTTTACCCCCAACCCCAACTCTAATCCTAATTGAATCCTATACCTAATTTTAATTAAAGTCTAACCCTATTTGAACCTTAAACTTAATTGAACTCATGTTTAGGTTTAGGGTTCAATTAAGGCTAGGGTTGAATTATGGTTATGATTAGGGTCAAAATTCAAATAGGATTATGGTTGGAGTTTAATTAAGGTTTCTATTCACTTAGGGTTAAGGTTCAATTAGTATTCAATTTGGGTTAGGGATCACTAGGGTTATGAATTCAATAAGGGTTTAATTAAGGTCGGTTAAGGTTAGTCTTAAATTAGGCTAGATTGGTTAGGTTCAATTAAGGTAAGGGTTATTGTCTATTTTAGGGTTAGGTTCAATTAGAGTTCTCTTAGGTTTTGATAGAATTAGGTTAGGTTTCAACAATACCCAGGCTGCTAAATTACAGCTCAATTAGGTGTTTTCAGAGTTAGGGTTGCAATAATAAAATTTTCCATAATGATATGGAAAGGCATTCAATTGGATTCATATACAAATGCACAAATAATAATTGGTAATTAAGAATTCTCTAGAACTAAAGTTATAACAACAAATACAATCCTTAGCTTAATCATTTTTTCTTTGTTAGGGTTTTGATAAGAATTTAACGGGGCCAACCGAGACTTAGGAAATAAAACCCCGCGAAGGAAATAAAGTATTGAAATCAAAGTTGGGTTTTAATTTTAATCCAGTGACATAAGCCTAAGCCATTAACTCTAGTGGTCATTTCGTGATGGCTTAGCCAAAGCCTTTCATTAAATACTAACCATGCAATGTGTATGTTTTCCAGATTCGAAGATATGGGAGAAGATCTCGATCATACTCCGCCAACTCGCAAACCTAAGGTGTCGCCCTGTTATTTGGTGCGAGGTCAACAAAAGGAAGATGTATGTCCTGTATGGAATGTGGGGCCCAATCTCCACTATTGAGCTCATAACCCGTGGTTTTAGATCGATAACCAAGATCAAAAGCTAATGTAAATCTCTATTGTTCCCTGCTAGCTCGCAGGAGGAAGATGAAGGTTGGTGAAGCACATTAATGAATTATTCCTTGCTTGTGTAGTCATGTCGATCTCAATTTGTGTGAAGATGTTGTTGGCAATCATGAAGGGTGATCTTTGGATTCTCATCCAGCTCTAGTTAAACGGTGACAGTACATATGCTGCCAAATTGAAATGTTTGCACATGCATATTTACTAAGCATTGATGAAGGTTGCCATTACCTCGCACAATAAATACAAGAGGAATTAATTGCTAATAGTGTCATTCTTGTAGCAGTTAGAGTGCTTTGTGGGATGAGTCTAATCAAGTTTGAGTGCTTGTCTGAGAAGAGAAAATGAGTAAGTCAGTAAGGAGGTCTGTTTGTTTGAGCTCAAAAAAGCTCGTTCCTGCTATTCAGGAAGGTGCTTTGGTTGGGTAGCAACGTCTTGGAATTGCAACCTTCGATAGCTTTGGTTGCAGTAGAAGGTTGCAATTCCAGGACATTTCTGCTCAACTGGTAGATGACAAAGGCAAGCAGTTGGTGTGCTCTAGATGTGGCCAACACTCACCCATTGACCTTATGAGAAACACTTATGATGATGTAACTGAGACTAACTCAGACTACTACCAGTATTTAAGTCGCTTCAATCACGGTATTCCCTCTGATGAGGAAATGATATGTGTGGGCACATCAACTGTTAAAACCCCAAGTAGACAGACTAGAACCATATTGGGCAAGGACAAGAAAGAAGAGGAGGCTGAGGGTCTACTGTATTGGGCAACAACTAGAAGCAAGCATGTATACCAGGGTCTGAGTGTTGGTAAGGGTAGGGTGGCGGGTAAATAAGAAGTTGTTGTGGTGCCTTCGTGGAAATTTGGTTGCCTGGTTTTTTTGCGTGGATAGTGACAAGGGGATTTTGATGACAATTTGTGTTCCCTATTCTTTTACGCTACCCCAGTTCATGCACTATATATGTTTTGCAAATTCAACATGTGGGAAGTTTTGTAATGAAAGTCAAATGCAATGGAGATTTGTTCAAATAAAAATTTGTGGTGAAATTACATTTGAGCCCGAAGCTTGTTGCTCTCTTGTCATATAAAAGGGAATACAAGGCTCATTTGTAGGGAGAGAACTGATGAAAGCTCTAGCTAGGTTTCTGAGTTGAATATATGGGTAGAAAGATAGTTTTGAGTTGAATATATGGGTAGAAAGATAATTGTCCTCTGGTGAGGAAGTGATATATGTGGCACCATTGGCTGTTAAA